>LOEQ01003439.1:189280-203188 GCA_001685075.1 Bramus lutescens
AAAAAAAAAAAAAGCACCTAGAGAGAGCCTTATCTTTGGGGACCATGCCTCTCCCCGTTCCCATCACTTCTGAAGGCCCTGAATTCAAAGGGCTCATTAGTAAGGTGGAGAAAGCAATCTAGTTATAGCTGTTTAGGAATCCCAGTTTGTGCATTTTCTTCTAAAAACGACATGATAAAATATACTCGATACAAGTTAATTTATTTCATAACATCAGTTAGGCAAAGCTGGGTATGCTTTGTCGTTGTTTTTTTTTTTTTTCCTAGTGATAAGTCAATTAAATGAGAGCAACTGGAGATGCAGACATTGCATCCCGTTCTGTATTTTCAGGTGCCCTTTGCCATGAATCAGTCTTTTCTTCACTTTGCCACTCTACTGCTGTCTATAATTAACATATAATGTTGTGAGTCAACAATTTACCTTCTAGATCTTAGCACTGTGGTTTAAATGGAAAATCAGTTATCTTTTGGCACAAGGGCACACAGTGGGAGCTAAGATTACAAGGGCATCTCTTGGAATGCAGCAGGCGTTGCTCCTGAGTTTGAAATTCTGAAGATGTGTGAAGGGTAATCTTAAAACACTACTTTTATATCTTATTTATGAAAAAATAGAAATAATTTTAATATATATTTCCATTAAAAAATATGTGGACTTCCTTAATTTTAAACTATGCAATAATACTCTGGATTATAAAACTATGAAAAATACAATAAACTTTTTACAATTAAGGAAACATACTAAAAAAAGGTCAATGATAAGGGGTGTGAGACAGGAGTTTTGTAACATTAAGATTTGATTTAACGAGACAGAATAAAAGAAAGTATAAAATAAAGAGTATAATTGTAAATGCATTTGAATTTTGAGTTGCAGAAAAGCAGCAAGGAATTCATTCTTATGGGAAGGACCATGACCAACAGCAGGAGGGGAACACAAGCAGCAGTGGCTCCGTGGAAAGCTCTGGAGACCGCGTCCTTAGAACACGAACCCCAGTTCAATATCAGCCGAACATATAGTGTTCATATCACCATTCATTTTTCTAGAGACACTTAACACTTACATTGTCAGAAAAGAATTTTTTTAAACAATCCAAATTATTTTCCTCCCCCAAAATGCCTGAGCAAAATGAGATTGGAGTAAGGCCCTAAAAAGTTTTCTCCTTAGACTTAAAGAGGTGCATAAATGATAATGAGGATGATAATACTATTAAATAATGGATTAAATGTCACTCATTGAGTACGCTGGTATGCACAGTTTAGGGAGATCAGCATGGCAACCTTCAGGGATGCTTGACTTAATATTACTGAGTAATTCTCAATGAAGCTCCGTATCGTCACCATAATAAATGAATGGTAATTTTGTAAGAGTGTCTATGAGAATGATGGAATCTGTGTTTAGGAACCCTTTTGTTTCCAAAAAAAAAAAAAAGGATAATTTGTGGACATTTGTCAGTACTGACAACGGAACCAGGACAAGAAAATCAGACATTCCATATGAAACTGCCCTACATGACAAGACCAACAGCTCATTAAAGTCTACCAAACAGGGATCAGGGGTGAGTAGAGTGCGTGCTATTGCAATTGCTCTGTATAACCTAGAACGTGACAGAGAGACCATACTGCTGAAGACATGTGGAGAATTCAAACCTGCCCTCACCTGGAACCTTCCTCCCTACTCATGTGGTCTTGAAGTAGATACTGTTACACTTCAAAATGTTCAAATAAAAACAAAGCCTGAGACATGGAAGAGCTGTTGCTTTCTCAAGTCATTGATCAAGAGATTTTGTCATTTTATCAATTGGACTTGTACCTTTCACTATCATGTTATAGCAGCAGACAACAGTCACAGAGCTGTGATGTGGGAATAAGACAGCAATGTAGACGCAGAACTTGGCTTAAAAGATATTAGCTTTATAAGAAATAAATACATCACCATGGTAATTACCCCAGAAACATTTATTCAGCTGCATTAAATAAGCATAAAGCATTAGGACCTCCCATTAAAAAGCAACTGAATTTTGATTAAATAATGTCATATGCTGTGATATTCAATATACTCTTCAAGTGTCAGGGAAAGGCATGAAAGTAATGACTTAAAAAGGTAACAATGGCCATATTCCCACACTATATTCATAAATTGTATGGGCCCTCTGTAAATTTTTAAAGAGGTCTTACACTGTGTATAAAAGCACTTCTACCCTGCACCTGGAAATTACTCAACTGTAAGAAAGAATGATGCTCTGACAGAATAATGCTTGCCTCTAGGGAGAAAAATGTGCTGGATTTGTTTTTTAAAATTTTCCCTTTGTATATTTCAAGGTTTATAACTCCCAGAGAGGCGTGTGCACATCTCTGCCTGAATGCAGCCTCATTATGTTCAGAACAAACACAGGAGCAATGTGTCCTGCAGGTGCAATGTTTTTTCCAGCAAAACCATTAGTCCACCAGGAGTTGCCCATTAAACGTGTGTCTTTTTACAACCAGCTGGATCACTTCCTATTACTCATAACAGGGTTATTTACAAATGAGATTCTGAAAGGGTAACATTGTCTGCCTCTGCCAAGGTACCTTCTGTTCTATTAAGAATATAAAAAAGTAAGAAACAGAAGGGAAACACATCTTGCCAGTTAACGAGATGCTGGTTATGGGCCGGAGGCAAAGCCCAAGGCCCTTAAACCAGCCAGTCATTAACTGCCAGGCAATGCCTACAAAGAGGGTCACCTTCGGGGCTAGAGGGGAGAGCAGAGACATCCAGGCTAATACTTGCCTGTACATAGTACAGAAAAGCTAAAGCGCTTGAGAAGACAGATCAGAACAATCCAAGAAACACTTTTCCTCTTCTTCACCTGAAATCAGCTAACAACATATACCAGCAATGTCTAGAAGGAAAACTACATGTCTTGTCTCTTCTAGTTTTCTTATTAACATTTTCGTTCTCATCATTCATGAAATAAAAAGTCTTCCATGCAGGATTTGGTTGTAGATTTGGATTAAACATTAGGAATTTTATGAAGCAATCTATAAATGAATGCCTACTTGTTTCATCTCAGCTGTAAATTGAGAACAGTATTGTGTTGACCAAGGATTCAAAGGAAACGAAATATCAACAAAATAGCTAGGTTGTTCTAATTCTAAGGTTGCAGTAAAATCTCTGTCTAGCAGTGTTCACTATATGCCATTATTCCTTGACTAAAAATTAAAACATAAGTTTGGGTGTGAAACAGGCTTCTGCCTTGAGCTGCAACTGGGATGAATTGCATTTGGCTTTGATTTCCAAAATATCAACAAATCCATAAGCCGAAAGGAAATGGATCTGCAAGGGCTATGGAGAAAAGAACTTGAAGTTTCTAACTTTTGTGTGTCTAGCTTCATACACCCACATCCAAACTCACTAGTCTTATTTCTGTAATATAACCAACCTCTTGCCTTGAAATGATTCGGACATGGGCTAGGAAGCTTGCTGTTGTGCAAACATCCCAAATGTACTTACTGGAGCCCAGGGATTCTGGTCAGTTACTAGAAAAAAACATCCTGATGTAATCAAGAGATACAGTACGTACAAGATGAATGAGGCTACTGCCAGCAAGACATGGCACAGTGTCTCACAGTAAATTTGTATTTTGTAGGTAAAAGGAATAAACTCTGTCTAATAAAAAGTATAGCAAATACCACAAATACAAAAGCTAGTAACAGTTATTTTCTCTGTCAGCTTCTGTGTAGTCCACATGATTGCATGTACTGTGCATTTGAGACTAGGAGCACAGAAGATTTATGTCAGATTCCCCAGAAATATGTAAGTGATGTGTTTCAAGCCATCATGGTAGGATAGATATGACTCTACTAGACAATGGGAATTTCTCAGCTCTTCCAAAATCTTTTAGGTTCAGCACTGTATATGTTGTCTGTCATTGATGGAAAAGTTGCAATACAGCATATGAATGAATATTCTCACATATATTTCTGTGGGTTTTATCTCCATACCTGTATCTTTTCCTCTTATTGACCACAAATACGTAGGGCTCTGAAGTTCTTCACAAGCCCCAGAAATAGGCAATTGAAAACAAAAGGAACAGAAAGCAATCAAGACAGATTTCCCTGAGTTAAAATCAGAGAGTTTTATCACATACCCAATAGAATCTAACACTTTTTTCTTTAATATTTAACTTACTCTTCTCTCATACAATACATCTTGACTGGAGCCTTCCCTCCTTCAGCCTCCTCCAAGCCCTGCCCCCTACCTCCCCTCTCACCAAGATCCATTTCTTCTCTGTCTTCCTTCGGGAATGAGCAGGCCTGCTACGGATATCAACAAACACGGCATAACAAAATGCAATAAGACTAAGCACAAACCCTTATATCAAGGCTAGAAGAGGCAACCAAGTTAGGATGAAAAGGGTTCTAAGAGCAGGCAAAAGAATCATAGACATGCCCACTCCCCCTGTTAGAAGTTCCACAAAAACCCCAAGCTAAATAAATATATCTTATATGCAGAGGACATAAGGCAGAGCCATGTAGGCTTCATTATTGCTGCTTTAGTCTCTCTGAGCTCTTATGAACCCTGTTTAAATTATTCTGAAGGCCATACTATTGACCCCTCTGGCTCCTATAATCCTTCCTCCTCCTCTTTTGAAAGGTTCCTTGAGCTCCATGTACTATTTGCCTGGGGGTCTCTGCATCTGCTCCCATAAGCTGCTGGAGGAGGACTCTCTAATAATGATTGGGGTAGACACCGATCTATGAGTACAGCAGAATATCATTAGGAATCATTTTATGCTTTTTTTGCCCATCCTGTTTGAGTCTACCTTAGGTCTCTGGACAACCAGCTTCTGGTAGGTATCAGGTTGGGGAGGGAGGGACAGAGAAAGAAGGTACTGGGAGAGACGCCTGGAACTGGGAGCCATTTGGAGGGTAATGTGGAAACCTTGTACTGTGGAAATTTCCTAGAACTCATGGGGGTGATTCCTAGTAATGGAGGACACAGAGGCTAAACTGGCAATCTTCTATAATTAGGTAAGGCTTCCAGTGGTAGGGCTGAGACACCAACCCAACCACAAAACTTTTGACCTACAACCTATTCTGCCTGCAAAAATGTGCTGGAGCATTGGTTACTCAGAACTTGTGGGACTGGCCAACTGATAATGTCTAGAACCTAATTCTTAATTTCAATGTCTCTTTGTCATGTTCTCTTTCCTTTGCTATCACTCAATAAGCGTCTTTTTATGCTCTTTCCCACTCCAAAGGTTGTCACAAGCAATTATGCATTGCCCTAAACTAACATGAAAAGCTCTCGTTAGTGGTGTCTTCTCCACAGAAAACAGCTCAAGTCTGCTGTCACTTCATTGCACACCACCTATTTTCTTCCCAAGCTGTTTATTAAAACACCTGTCCCTAGTCACATAATGTGTGAGTCACTCTCAATGTGAGTTATCTGGTAAATGAAATTATTCCCTCTTCATCACATAGTTATTTCAAGCATGTGGACTCCAAGGATATGGACAATTAATTTGACATACATTGATGAATCACATAAAGTAAACAGGAAAGTCTAAAGGAAGTGGAGGTGACTATCAAAATGTCCCTTCTTTATTCAATACAGAATATATCTTACTAATCTGAAAGGCTAAATGTCAGAAGAGAAATTCAGAAGACTCCATTAGATATATTACTCTCAGGTAAGGTTCTTCCAGGTTGGATGATCACCTTGGGGGCCTATATTAATGATCTTTGCATATTATAAGACCAAAATGCATGAGAAACAACATAAAAGAGGTGGGGCTTACTGTGTTATTCAGTCATTGTCAAAGAAATTTCCTCTTACAGCAGATGGAAACAGATGTAGCAGATGTAGAAACCCATAGACAGATAATACATGTGTACATGCAGACACATGCATGATGTAGGAAGTCCTTCTGTATGTGTTGCTTTTATTGGGTAATGAATAAAGAAGCTGTTTTGACCTGTAATAGGGAAGAATAGAGCTAGGTGAGAAAACTAAACTGAATGCTGGGAGAAAGTAGGCAGAGTCAGTGAGATGCTATGGAACTGCCAAAGGGGAAAGATGAGAGCTACCAGCTGGAACTTTGCCAGTAGGCCACAAGCCTCGTAGTAAAATATAAAATTAATAGAAATGGGTTAATTTAAGATATAAGAGCTAGCTAGCAATACTATTAAGCTATTGGCCAAACATTATTACAAATAATACAGTTTCTGTGTGGTTAATTCAGGTCTAAACAGCCAGGAAACGAGTGGCCACTGCCAACACACACAAACANGCTATAGGATGGGGCCAGTTGAGGTGCCCTCTCCTCAGCTGCTCAAGGAAAAATGAGTGTAATTTGAATTAAATGGTGTCCTTAGTCTTGTCTAAACTTAGTATTCTCTGTCTATTCATATCAAAACATCAGCAAGTAATGATTCTTGTGCGAACAGGCTCATTGAATCAAAACTGTTACATTCACTCCAGAAACACATTTATCAAGTAGGTATATGCAGGAAGCTTTTTTAAATCTATGTTAAAAATGAAAATGCTAATGAAATGAGATAAAAAATACCTGTACAGCCTCCCAGTAGAATAGTCTTAAAGGCCTGTGGACAAGAAGTGAAGAATTCAAGAGAATGTATGAAGAGGAAACAGTGGGCTTGTGAGTGGTTGCCTTTCATTTCCCTCAGGTTAGTGCTTGCATTTGCACTCAACCCCTTGAAAATCTGAGTAGTAACAGTAGTGCAGGGGGCATTGTGACTAAGCAACCCTTGGCCCCATGGTCTGCTCTTAGAGCTGTTGAGTCTGAAATCTCAGACATTTCCATTGAATTCTAATTCTCCAGTACATATGACTTTTCTTTTAACTTATCAGTCTTTCTCCAGCACTGTGGTTCTTTTTCCTCTCATTTAAATGGCTTTTCAGTTATTAAAATGATTTCTCAAGAGTACATGAATTTCATGAAAGAATGATTACTTTAGCAACCTAAGGAGATTAACCAAATGTGGTGCAATATCAACCGTCCATCACTGATGTGTTCTTACAGGGATGTTTCTGTGGTACACAGATTGTAAGGGCATTAAAATTATACTGAGGAGAACCTCGGTTCTTTCATTGTAAAGGTCTTCCTGCTTTGTAGCTACATGCTGTAAAATAGCTTGAGATTAGCCTGGAACTCTTCTTGCTTGTGCTTCTAACACAGATAATGAATGAGTCTCATGGATATTCATTAAATTTCTCAAAGACACCCATCTTCAGTCCTTCATAAGGGCTTATGTACACACAGACTCAAAGCTATTTTCATCTTTAATCGTATGCCAACAAGATTTTTATTCCAGGCTCAATTCAAATCAATACATAAATAATCACATAATACAATTTTATTTCCTCTCAAACTCCCACATTTAATAAAAACATTTTTCTTCTCTCTTCTCCTCTTCTCGTCCCATTCCGTGACTCTCTTGTCTTCTTTTTTTCTGTGTTATTCTCACTAAGCATTCAGTTAAAAATGCCTAATTAAATATTCTCAATAGAGTTTAAAAGACATATGAGAATAAGAAATTCATTCATGGATGAATAAGATAAACGTTGATGACCTAATATGTATGAATACAACATTTTTTTCAGTTCAACTTTTCTGAAAATGAAGCATATAAGTCATTAACAAGGTACTTAAGGTGTTAAATAGGAAAGACAATATAAGTGAAATAATTCCACCTGTTTTATAATGTAAAATGTATAATAGAAAGTAAAAATACAATCTAAATAATGTCAGTAGAAGATACCTTAAATATTCTTAACCGTGATTCTGTTCAGAAACACAGCTAAAGAAACATTCTTATCAACTTAGAAGTTGTTCATTACACATTCCTTTTTATTTGTTCTTATTTATTCCTTCATTTGCTCATCTATTTTTAGACATTCTTAACCTAAATAGCTTAGGCTTCCCTCAAACTTGAACTATTCTTTCTCATTCTGTGACTACAGATGTTCACCACCATGACCAGATAAAATTATATTTAATTATTTCAAAAAAATAAATGGCTATAGGTTACATACACCTGGATAATGTCTAATCTTTTAATTATGAGATGATTTTTATTCTCTATACTTGGACTCTTCTTCGTCTATTATAAAATTTAGAGGAACTAAAGTAAAAATGGTAGAATGGAAATCAAGGATAATTTAAGACCACACCACAAGGTTTCGATGGGGATCTTTTTATTTAAGGGATAGATGATAGCTTGAGAAGCCAAACTTTAAGAAAGTAATTTTCACAAAAATGGTACTGTAAGTAACATTGAAGCAAGGAATTTATAAGATGATGTAAGTTTCACTCCATAAAAAAGAAAAACCCTGTTTAATCTCTGCATATAGAGTATAGACAATGTGCCCCAAGAGAAAAAAGAAGAAAGTTGAAGGGGGCAAAGAAATCAAGATTTTACCCTGCTCATGGAAGCATTAAAAAGTTACGTGCCCAAGCACAAGATAAATTATCCCCTATTTCTTTATATAAGAGAAGACTGAATCACTGTTGGAGTGTATATATAGAGAACATCAAGAGAGTACTAAAATTTAGAAGAATTTATTTTAATTTTGAGATTACCATAAATCCATACAAACTTCCCATGGGAAGTCAGATAATTTAATTTTGTTTTTGTAATGAATTTTGGATGGTCCAAATCCAGAGATTTGTTGCATGCTTAGGTAAATGGGAGTGTGTAGCTGCCTGAGAGAAAGTGTGGAAGAACTTAGACTGCCACAGTCCTGAAATGACGAGGTAGCTGGTAGATTTATATCTAATTCAATGGAGTTAGGCTATCTGTAAGTTCAAATATTAAGTTTCATAAAAATAAAGAAGGAATATAACTAGAGAAATAATTAGTTATGGTCAGAAACTTGAATAAGAAAGGTTGTTATTTCTAAGATTTTCCATGATAGAAATCTCTAGTGCATACGTATAGGAATAAATAAATGAAGATGTCACAGCAGTCTGTCTATGTGCTTCTCCCACAAAATAACCTGAAGACGGGTGGGTCACAGGCTGTCCAGCTTCTCCATGAAGGTTATACATGAAATTTGTGATATTTCAGAAGTCATGAGATGTCTGCTACAACTCTGTAGATAAAAGTCTAAAAATAGCTACAGGCAGTGCTTTAGACCATAGGCATAGTTGAAGTGAAGTAGAATTCCAATGGCAGAAAAAAATGGGGATTAAAGCTAGATATTAATTCCAACGTGTAGCTCTCTGTGATCACTCTATGTGCAAGCTCTATGTGCATGTGAGCACAGGCTCATGCACACATACACATGCACATACACATGCAAACACACATGTACATACACACACAGTCATACATTCATACAAGCATTCCTACACCGCACACAAACACACACACACACACACACACACACACACACACACACACCAGGAACAGAGAGAGAGATAGACAGAGAGACAGACCTTGGATCACAACAGCTCTAAATGTGCAAAGGGAGTAAGGGAGGGAAAACAATGAACAGATTATATTGTAAGAGAAAAATCATTTTCAATAGAAATTAAAACATTGGTTATTTATTTAATTATTTTTTCTCAAAGGCAAGGTTGATTTTGGCTCCAAATTTTAGAGTATTTGACCTATTGCACACTGGTCCCGTGTTCTTGAGTACAACATCAAGGCAATGGAGAGCCTGTACCAGAAGAGCTTCTCTATTGATGGTAGAAAGGAAGTAGAAAAAGGAACAAGTCATCCTCCAGGGTTTATCCATAGTGATGAACTATTTCTAACTAGATCCTAACTCCTAAACTTTGTAGAACTGACCTAATCAAAATAATACCAGTAGGTATTAAGCATTCATCATATAAAATTGTAGGGAGCAGATTTTACTCAGTATCAAAACAGACCCTGGTCTTTAGCCTGAATTTTGGGTGTGTTAGAAAATGTAAATGTTAAATTTCTTTATTTTTGCTTTCTTTCCTTTTATTCAAAATATATGTATTTTTCTCATATAATATACCCTGATTACAGTTTCTCTCTTTCAACTCCTCCCATTTCTGAACCACCTTTCCTCCCATCTGGATCAACCCCTTTCTGATTTTCTTTAGAAAACAAACATGCACTTCTAAGAGATAATAATGAAATTAATAGAATATTATAAGATAAAACAGAAACTAACACACCAGAATTAGACAAAGCAAATGGGCAGGAAAGAACCCGAGAGAAGGTAGAAGAAATAGAGACTCACTTGTTCACACACTGCAGAATCCCATAATAACACTAAACTAGAATTCATTATATATGCAAAGGACACGGTTTCTGCCTCCTCTTCTGCAGGATTCCCTGAGCCCCGGGGAGGGATTTTATGAAGATAACCCATTAGGGCTGAGTTTTCCTAGATCTCTAATTCTCTGCATATTAACTGGTTGTGGGTCTCTGTATTTGTTCCCATATGCTGAAGAAGGCAGGCTCTCTGGTGATGGCTGAACAAGGAACTTGTCTATAAGTAGAGCAGAATGTCATTAGTAGTCATTGCTATTTTTGTTTTTGTTGTTTCTTTGTTTGTTTGCTTTAGAACCATAGTATTTGTCTTGTACTTTAGGTCCCTGCAATATCTGGATTAAGGTTCTTGGTCACCCAAGCAGTACAGCGTATGGGTTCCATTTTATGGACAGGGCCTTAAGTCTAAGATGATATTGGTTGGTTACTCCTACAAGATTTGTGCCACAATTGCACGAGGATGTCTTGTAAATAACACACCATTGTAGACCAAAGGGTTTGTGGTTGGGTTGGTGGTTACATTTCTCCTGTGGTAGCATGCAGAGTACCTTCCTGTATCAGAAACATTGGTTAGTAGAGGAGAATACTCTATTTAGGCACCAACTTGAGTTTCTGTGTTCAATAAGTCGTGTAGCTATTGTGATTGGAAATTGAGCCTTAATATCAGTTTGTGAAGAGCTTTTTGGCAACAGCCTGGGTTGTTTGGGGATTCCCATGGGACTCCTTTGGCCAACGACTCAATTATATAGAACCCAATCTCAATATTAGAAACTTCATTTGGTGGCAAGAGATGGCTAGTTGAAACTCTATTTCTCTCATTATTTAGTGATTTCATTTAGATGTCCTTCATACATGCAGATATTTCAGCAAGCTTTTATTGTATTGGGTTTCCATACTACCCCTCAAATAGTCCTTAATTTCATCTGTCTTTCCTTATATGCTCTCTGTTATGTCCTTTTCTCTCCTCTTATGTACTTGATCCTCCTGTATCTGCCCCACATCCATAACTATCTATTCTATTTCCCTTTCCTAGTTAGATCTCTGACTCTCCTAGTTCCATAGTCTATACCTAACCTCTGTAGTACTATGGATTATAGATTGGTAATCATTGGTTTAACAGCTAATATCCACATATTAGTGAATACATACGATATTTGTCTTTCTGGGTTTGTATTTTCTTGCCTTGGCTGATCTTCTTTCAGATCATAATAGAGTTTCATCTAGGTCATAAATTTTTGGTAGGTTAGAAAATACAGATGCTATGTAGGAGGAGGTTGCTTGTTTGTTCCCAGCTGCCTAGAACATAAAATAATCACTCAGAAACTATATTATCTGTAATACTGTTTGGCCAATAGTTACTCTCATATCCTAAACTACCCCATCTCCACTAATCTGTGCATCACCACAATGTCGGGGCCTATTGGCAAAGTTTTGGTGGACTCCAGCAGAGATGTCTGTCCCCGGCAGAAACTACATGGTTTCTCACTGCCTCCACTTACTCTCTGTAGTGAAAAGGGAGCAGGCCTGCTTTTGTCCCGCCTGGCTCCTGTATGGCTAGCTTATACCCGGAAATAACAACACACAAATTGTAATCATTTAAGCACNTCTTCCAACCTGGCTATATTCTGTTAAACTATTGGTCAAACACAGTTTCATTATTAGCCAATAGCAATAAAGCATATTCATAGCATACAGACGGGAATCTCACATCACCTCCCCTTTTCTGTCTAAAAAAAAGGAAGATTTTAACTTTAATATAGCAATATTACATATGATAAAACAGCTATCAAGCAAGAGTTATAGTTACAACATTTATATCTACTTTATCTTTTATCATAACTAAAGAAAACTATAACTAATTTTAACTCTATCAAAGACTCCAGAAGGATATAATATTACCTAAGTAAACAGGAAGTACATTGTAAGCAATTTCCAAAACTCTAGAATTGACAGGGACATCTTGCTATCTGGACAGTCACCCAAAGTTCTTCTGTAATGTTGGAGTATCCATATTCAGGATATAGGCCCATAGTATCTGGCAGACTTTTCCATAAAGAAGAAAATTTCAAAGACATTTCCGCCTATAGTGGCAGTTTGTCAGTCACTTTCTTTTGTGTCCTGCAGAATGTCTGGCAGACTCTNGACTCCAGAAGGATATAATATTACCTAAGTAAACAGGAAGTACATTGTAAGCAATTTCCAAAACTCTAGAATTGACAGGGACATCTTGCTATCTGGACAGTCACCCAAAGTTCTTCTGTAATGTTGGAGTATCCATATTCAGGATATAGGCCCATAGTATCTGGCAGACTTTTCCATAAAGAAGAAAATTTCAAAGACATTTCCGCCTATAGTGGCAGTTTGTCAGTCACTTTCTTTTGTGTCCTGCAGAATGTCTGGCAGACTCTTTCATGAAGCAGGAACCCTGAAAGACTGTCTGACCTTTAGGCAAGTTCAGCATTTATTTTTTGGTCGGTCCTGCATGTCCATTTCATACAGCATACCTTCAAACTGTCCAGGCAAGAGCAGTTTCTTTCCCCAATGGTTAACAAACTCCATGAGGAGCCTCTTCAATGCCCATCATCCTCTTGAATTAGATTGGTGCTACCAGGAACAGATGTGTCTCATTGTCATAAAAAGTATTAAGCTCTTAAAACATTCTAAATGCCATATTCTGAAGGTCTCTGAAAGATTTAAAGAATACGATCTAACTTAAATGTATCTCAATATATCTAGAAAGCCTAACTAACATAACTACAAGCTTGACTATTATAGATGATTATCTATTAACTTTTATTTATTAACTATACTTTACATTTTTAAATGAGCTGTACAAACACAATACCTTAATAAAGAGCAAATATATGTGATCTTAAATTTTTATCAAAAAACCAAGATCCATACCAAAGCAAATCTCTATAGCGTATCCCCCTTTAAATGTGAACAAACATTTATAAACAATATATGAGAATTTTGACATAGTTCTCTCCAAACTACTTCCTACTTTTTTTGGGTGAAGTAATTTTGGGGTGTTCATGGAGACTTTTTGGAGGACCATCAAACCACATTAGTCTTGAAGGATTCCATAGGTTCTCATTCTCTATTGAAACAAAACAACTCCTTTGTCCAAGTAACTAACCAATCTCCATTAATCTGTGCATTTCTACAAGATCATGGTCTACTGGCAAAGTTTCAGCAGGCTCCAGAAGAGGTATGTTTGTCCCTGATGGAGGCTATATGGTTTCTCACTGACTCCACCTAGATTCTTATTGGCAGTTTACAAGAAAAGATGAAGAATGAGAAAGCAAATGAGCTATTACTCCCACAGATTCTCCATGTAGGAAGAGTTTAAAAAATAGTATTTTCTTCTTCCTCATTATGTCAAACCAGTTTTTGCTAGATTTTGATATAGATTATATTCTCGGAGTTTTTGTCCTACCTGGTCCTCAGTACAGAGATTTTACAGCATGGAATGTCTAAGGTATGAGTCTCCTGAGAAGGGTTTTAAGACATTGTAACAACTGCAATATAACAATTGTGATGCTATAAGGCCATCACCAGGGCCAAGAAGTTCATATTCTTGATTCTTCAGAACTAATCACATGTACTGATGTAGGAGGGTCATCTGTCTATGTGTTACTTTCATTGGTTAATA
>LOEQ01003439.1:205457-216828 GCA_001685075.1 Bramus lutescens
TACTGTCTTAACTCATAGCTTCAGATTTTTGCTACAGCAATAGGAAACAGGCTAAGACACTTTATCACAATCATAATTCATAATTTTTCTTATTTTCATAAAAATATTTTTCTTGAAATGTTCAGAAAACAAAAGCAGTTACTGTGACAAATGTAGGGAATTATTAATGAAACTATAAAGCTATAAAAGTAGAAAATGTTGAAATTATATTTACTTATTATTGGTAAGGGTGTGCGTGTATGTGTGAATGTGCAAGCATTGCATGCCGTGGCACATGTGTAGAGGTTAGAAGACAACATGTCAGGCTCATTTCTGTCTTTCCATCAACATTGGTCATCAAGCTTGATGACAAATGAAGTAGCCTACTGAGCTATCTTTCAGGCCCCTAAAACTGTTTAAAGGCATAATGTTAATGATGTTTTACCATTTGTGCCTCATTGTTAAGTAGTTAAGAATTGAAAGAAAGGGGTTTCAACTAGCCAGTTTGTGAGAGTCAGAAAAATCAATCATAATTTAGTTTCCTCCAGTTTTTTNCATTTGTGCCTCATTGTTAAGTAGTTAAGAATTGAAAGAAAGGGGTTTCAACTAGCCAGTTTGTGAGAGTCAGAAAAATCAATCATAATTTAGTTTCCTCCAGTTTTTTGGGGGGGAGAGGGGTTGTGTGGCACTTTGAGTCACTCTACAAGCTAATGCAAACCCAGGGTAGGACACATTTTCCAAGTGTTATTCAGTATTTCTGCTCTCAAATAAACATGCTGCAGAACAATTGTTTCCTCCTAGCTTGTCTAGGTTAGATATTGAAAATATAAAGCTTGCCATTAGCAATGAAAGGTACACTATGCTTTATCAGGTATTTAAAAATGATTACTGTTTAGCATCTATGCATGGATACAGTTAGAAAAATATCATAACTTCTGTTTTACAAGAAGCAATACAGGTTTGTAGTGCAATTTTAGAAAATATCAAGTTAGTCATAGAGAAAGCATTACCTTTCAACTACTGTTACCTAATTCTGTACTTTTTAAACTCAAATCCAACAGTAAGACATTTCCTCATCACACCATATGTCTCTGGTCTTTTGATGAGCAAGTTGGGCTTAGATTTAGAAACCTGCTTTTTATGTGTAATGGAGGTGGATTCTTCCATCTAAAAATCAGTTCTGTCCAATAGTCTGACATCAATTTATCGATCACTTTAAGTGCTCTAACACTGTGACAATTAGTTTATCTTTTGTCATTATACATGTCAAGAAATGCTTTTCGTGCAAACTGCTGCGTGTTCTTGTCACTTAAGGGATGTAGTTCTTAGTACTATGCCATTACAGGATGTTTTTGTGCAATAGTTACAGAAATTGACTATTATGCTTTTCCCAAGGGAACTAAATGATAAAGATGCCACAGACTACCTGACCTAAATCTTAACCAAGTTAAATTCAAAGTGTTCAAACTC
This sequence comes from Bramus lutescens, assembly GCA_001685075.1. NCBI lineage: Eukaryota > Metazoa > Chordata > Mammalia > Rodentia > Cricetidae > Bramus > Bramus lutescens. The sequence goes on from LOEQ01003439.1 coordinate 206,907, forward strand.
AAATAGATCTCTAGTGAATTTCAAGTTTTTATAATCCTGTATCAATAACCCCACCATTTTAAAGTATGAAGAATCTTTTAAATGTTATTGTGTTTAATATAAAAGAAACCATAAATTTCTGTGTGTCCCTTGTGTGGCTTTCTGTAAAATCTTCAGGGTCTTATGGGGTCTGGTGATTTGATTTGCATGTATAAATATGGTAGCATTACTAGAGGATGGTAGTATTTGTAGTCACATTCCCTCAGAGGCATTAGGGTTGCCCTGAATTTAAGGCAATCTTGGAAGATAGTATGGAAAACCAACAACAAACAAAAAGAGAAGTGATAGCAAAGATGAGAGGACTGTAAATCTCTTATATGGGAGGAGGCAAACTCATAACATGAGTAACTTAAAGAATACCTTATTACCAGATCTTAAGATGGCATCTGGGGACACAATGACTCAGTGGGAAAAGTGCTTGCTTTGTAAGCATGAAGACCTGAATGAGGGTCTAGTACCTGGTTAATGTCAAGCTCTGTTGTAGGAGCCTGTATTCCAATCTCTGGAGTGTGCTACTGACAGGAGGATCCTGAGTGCCTGGCCAGGCAGATAGATTAGGGCAATCGGTGAGCTTCATTTTCAGGGAGACCCTGTTCAAACAGTCAGGTCGAAAGTGATTGAGGAAGACCCCTGATATCAACCCCCAGATTCTGTAGAGGAACCGTTAGGATGTGCAACCGCACCCACATATGCATGCATGCATGCATATAGCACACTCATGCAAACACAGAAATCAAAGAGTTATTGAGTAATTGGTACAGTATGAGTCTCATGCAAATCTGCATTTTATGCATCCATGTGAACGTGTTAAGGTAGCACTGTTTGCTGTACATGCAGAAGGACACTGACTACAGGAATTACAGGGAAACCACATGTGGTTTGATTATGGCACCTTTAAATTGTTTTCTTTAGTTATCAAAATTTTCTCTAAGGGACAGACATTAATAATATAACCGGAAAATACCTTTAAACATCATAAAAAATAGATGTATAATCAGTCACAAAATACCCAAATTATAAAGGTCACATCCTTAAATTCTTCAAAAATGGAAATGTTAAGCTTAAAATACCTAGGAGAGTAGTACTCTAAGATTGAAAATAACTGGCAGACCAGATAGTGAATAAAAAATAATAACTCTGTGTAATAACTTACAGACTACAAAGCAAATAAATAATATCAACACTCTGAAATAAGTGACAAACCACATAACTAGTACAGAAATAACACTCTGAAATAGTGACAGACCACATTAAGGAGATACTCTATTTTCTACTGAAAGGCGGTCACTACCAAGGATACAAAGCTTCTATGGACAAAACAAGAGGTAGAGGGTTCTCTTGTTTTGTTGAATGTTGGTCTTTGTTTTTGATTTTATTGTTTGTTTGTTTTAGTATTTAGGATTTTGTTTTGGTTCATTGAGGCCAGATCTCACTCCAGCGCTGGTTGTTCTGGAACTCATTTTGTAGACCAGGCTGGCCTGGAACTCAGAGATCTGCCTGCCTCTGTCTCCCAAGTCTGCAATTAAATCCATCTTAGTTACAAACACAATACTCATGCAATACTTCCAAATGATATTTGAAACAGGTAGGAATGTGTGTATATATGTATATGTATATACATATTTATGTATATACATATATATGTATGTATGCCTTGTCTTTTGTCCATAAAATATATCTTATGTTTTTCCTCCCTCTACTCCTCCAAGATCCTTTCTTTCATTTTCATGCCCACCCACCTTAATGCTTTCTCCCCCTCTTGCTCTCTGTTTCTCAAAAAGAATAAACACAAAATACAAATAAAAACAAAATAAAAGCAAAGAGCCAATAAGATAACAAAACAACCCCAAATGAAACAAAAACCCCAGAACAAAAAATATGGAGTCTGTTTCATGTTGGTCAACTACTCCTGGAAATGGCGGCCTGTCCAAGGGGATGGTTGGTACACTCTGTGACACTGTTAAGGAGGAAGCGGTCATCCCACTTTCAGAGCAGGTACCAATTGCAAATAACTTCTTGTTTTAGGGGTGGGACTTTGTGTAGTCTTCCCTCCTCAGTAGTGGGATTTTTGTCTAGTTTGAACCTGTACAAGGCTTATGTGTGTGTCATGTGTGTGCAAGTTCATATGTTCATCAATCCTGTTGTGTCTGGGGTCTGCTGCTTCCTTGGAGTCATCTACCACTCCTGGCTCAAACAATCTTGCTTTGTCCCCTTCTGCATAGATCTCTAAGCCTTAAGGAGAGAAGTTTGATGCTAACATGACATTTAGGACTGAGTGCTCCAAAGTCTCCCATTCTCTTCACATTGTCCAACTGTAGGTCTCTATGCTGGTTCCCATCTATCACATAAAGCAGCTGTTTTCATGATGGTTGTGCACGGCACTGACCTGTGGATACTGCAAAGTCATTAGGAGGGATTTGATTCTATGATTCTTTAGCAGAATAACGTAGTAAATTGTCCCCTAGGCCTATGACCTATCTAATCTCATTTTCTTTGCCACTTTTTGCTGTATATTCAGACTATTCTGAAACCTGAAGCCTTCCTACCACAGAACTCTTTCCTAATATCTGAAAATCAAGGTATGAATCACACCTAGAAGGAGCAGAAGATTTTTAGAAACATAAAAGTGTCAACAGAAATATATTCCCTTTACTTCTGTTTTACTCTACTGCAGATAAGCAGTAAGTAAAGTGAATTCACAATTATATTATCCAAGTTTAATGGAACTAGTGGAAGTTAACTATATTATAAAATGGAGAAATGCCTTTAAAAGACTCCTGCAAAAGAACCATGGAGAGCAGCTAATACTGATAGTTCAAGTTCAAGTAAATAACAAAAATAACTGAGCAGCAAGCTAATACTCTTCATGCCAGATCTTAATAATAATAAAATAATAATAATATAAACATGCATTAGATTCAATAAACATGATATTTCAAACAAGATAGAAGATATTTGAAACACGGGAGCATATATACATATTTGATAAGAAATTAATTTCACACTTCATGCATTCTTCTCCTTAAGGCAGTACAAAGCCACTGCCTAAGTAAGACATAAAAACTGAATACACTGGACAGAAACATAGCATGAGGTGACTACATTTTTGAATCATGTCCTAATGAAATAGTGCTACTAAACCTTACAGAAACTGCTGGGGAATCTATTTTCGGGTCTATTCTATTCATTAGGAAAATCAAGTGCCACGGTACACACCAATGAGCAAAGGCCTCCTGAGGACAGTGTAACAGACTGAAATAACATACTGAAAACAGCAGAGAATCTGAAACTTTTTCTTAAAACAAATGCTGCTGGGAAAAAATTGCCAAAATACATGAGAGAGCAAGCCACAAATGCCAGCCTCTGGAGACGAAGCTCTGGATTACACTGTGTCTCAGCTCATGGTGCTTGGTATCTGCTGTTTCTATCATAATGTCTATTACTCTTTGTAGCCAATTTAAAAATAGTCTATTTAGATATAACCATAGTCAGATTGAATATCTGTGAGTGCAATGGAGAAGGAAGTCTGCATTTAGAGCTCAGAGATGGCCCCACCTATTAAATTCAGTCTTCTTATTATTTAAAGGGATGCTAAGGTAACAAAGAGAGGAAACGAGGAGTAACTAAAGTGAATAAATCACCGTGAAATACCAGCCAGAGCTTCTGCAGCAAAGTTCTAGCCAATTGGAACTCAATATGAGCCACTCCCTTCAGGACTGGATGGGAGGTCACCCTTTCACTTTAGGTGGTGGCCTAAGAAGAAGGAGGATCAGAAAAGGAACCTTGTTGATGAGACTTTTTAGAGAAGAGAATGAAAACCAACTGTCCAGTATCAAATGGTGAGCCCTGAAAACATACGTGTAAGGAACATAATATACCCTGAGCAGGTTATAACTAGGAATACTTATGTGTGTGTGTGTGTTATTATATATGTCCGTGTGTGTATCTGTGTGTATGTATTTATTTATATACATTACATCTATAATATAACAATAACCAATGAAAAAAGGCCATAAATTCGAAAGAGGGCAAGGGGAGGGGTATGGGAGGGTTTGGGTGGAGGAAAGGGAAGGGGGAAATTATGAAATTATAATTTCAAAAGATAAAAGAAGTAGTAACAATAAAGAGAAACAAAATAGAGGAAAAATTAAAACGTGCAAGGACGTTGACCAACATTAGGAGGCAACATAGAAGGTTTTTGAAGCATTAAGGGGCTCAGGGGCTATCTCATTGCTAAGTACTTGAAAGATGAGTTCTGTGTGTTGCCTCTATAAAGATAAATATAAGTTTTAAAGACCTTTAATCTGGTGTGAAGCAGCCACCAGCAATATGTTCCCCAGGTAACAGTTCTTTACATTTGCATGTACAATCTGTATTTTTTAACATAAAGTTGCAGGGTTTCTCTCCTTAAAAAGAAATACAGGCTATGAAAAGAATATTGTAAAAATTAATGTGAAAAATACTCCCTTCTTTATAAGACTCTTGTCCTTGAAAACAACAGGTCTGACAATGTGAATGTATAATCCTGCCTCTTGAGCAGCTAAGGCAAGAGAATCCCAAGATCAAATCTAACCTGCAGTGTATAGCTGGACCCCATCTCAAAAAAAAGTGAGCCAAGACAAGGTACAAGTAACTCACTTATCAAAACTTCATGCAGGAACACTTCACAAGCCTGCAAATGGGATTCCTACTATGTTCTCTGTGTCTCTATGCATTCCCAGTCGAAATGCCAGTGTGAATGATGAGCACTTCACAAGGTCTTACCCCTAGAAGATCTATAGGCAATGAGTGAATTCTGAGTGGGAGAATCCATTCTGTTCAGAGACGAGTTCCAATCCCACATTGTCATCCGTGTGTGTGTGTGTGTGTGTGTGTACATACATACAAACATACATATATATGTGCAACATTAAATAGACACAGTAGGTTCTGCAAATACACATACACATACATATATATTAGAATTATTAAAGAAGAGCAAGTGAGGAATATGGGAAGATTTGGAGAGGGTGAGGAAGGTGTGGAAATGGCATAAAACAGTACTCATTTATGAAATTCTAGAAGAAGATAAAATTTTAATTAAAAGAGGCAAGAAAACAAGGAACAGAAGGAATGTAGTCATGGTCACCGTAGTACAGCTGGTACCTTTGAAATTTCATGTGTGAAGCACACCTTTCATGTACAGAAGACACTCCCTCACAGCAGCCCTGAGCCACCTCTGGCTCTTAGTCTTTCCACCCCATCTTCCATGATGTTCCCTGAGCCTTTGGTGTGGGGGTTGTGTTATAGATAAGTCAGCTGAGGTTGGGTCCCTCACAGTCACTTGGTCTCTGCATTTTGACGAATTGTAGATTCTCTGTAACTATCTCCATCTATTGCCCAAAGGAACTTCTTTGATGAGAGTGACACTCACATAGGCACACGATGATTAGCACTTAGAACACAGTTAGAAACAGTGTTTATTTCATAAAATGGAAGTACTAGCGACCCCTCAAGTGTCTGTGTCCTTTCCAGGCACTAATAGTTGGCATGATTTATAGTGCCATGAATTCCCTCCTATTAAGCAGGTCTTCTGTCCAATTAGACAGCTGAGGTTACCCCTAAGATAAAAGTGGTGCTATTGTACCACTGGGGACATCTTAGCGGGCCTGTTACTATTCTTAGCGGGCCTGTTACTATTGCGGTTCATGGCTTTACAGCTGGGTAGGAATACTGATTGTGTTCCTCCCTTGGTAGCTTGAATAACATCTTCTGACACTGTGAGAGACGGGCCTCAGGGAGGAGGCTCTCAGGTCTGTGTGAGCTTGATTTCGCCCTGCTCTCTGTGAGTGTGTGTGTGGAGGGGGTCCTCACTAGGCTCTTTTTTTCATTTGTATACCACTTTTACTATCACAAATATGTTTTTCCTTTCCTTTTTTAATAAATCATTTTCATTTTCATTAAGTTCGGAGGAATATGCTATGCATTTTTCCCCATTCCCACTCCACCCCCCACTCTCCTCTTCCACCCTTGCTTTTCCCCCTTCACCCTTCCCCCTGCCCTCCACACTCCCAATTTACTCAGGAGTTTTTGTCTTTTTTCCCCTTCCTAGTCAGATCCATTTATTTCTCTCTTAGTTACCTACATTCTCTGGGGTTGTGGTCTGCAGTCTGGTTGTCTTTTGTTTTATGCCTATTCTGTACTTATGAGTTAGTACATATTATATTTGTCTTTCTTTGTCTGGGTTACCTCATTCAGAATGGCTTTTTCTAGTCCTGTCCATTTGCCTTCAAATGTCAAGATGTCATTGTTTTCACCACTCAATAGTATTCTATTGTTTAAATGTACCACATTTTCCTTATCCATTTTTTGGTTGAGGAGTGTCCAGGTTGTTTCTAGCTTTTGGCTATTACAAATAATGATGCCAAGAACATAGCTGTGTAAATGCCCTTGTGGTGTGAGTGTGCATCCTTTGAGTTTATGCCTGAGTGGTATTGTTGGGTTTTCATCTGTCAGAGGACTGATCTCCAGATTATGCAAAGAACTCAAGAAACTAGACATCAGAAGACCAAATAATTCAATAAAAAATGGGGTACAGAACTAAACAGAGAACTATCAACAGAGTACTATCAAATGATCGAAAGACACTTAAGGAAATGCTCAACATCCTTCGTCATCAGAGAAATGCAAATCAAAACAACTCTGAGATGTCATATCACACCTTCCAGAATGTGCACGATCAAAAACTTAGATGACAGCCTATACTGGAGAAAATGCTGAGCAAGGAGAACACTCCTCCATTACTGGTGGGAGTGCAATCTTGTAAAGTCTCTTTGGAAATCAGTATAGTGGTTTCTCGGAAAATTGGGAAACAAGCTCATTAGGATCTTACCTTCAAGTTCTGAGAGGCAAACAGAGTTCACAACAATAGCCTGTGTTAATAGGAAAGTCCAGACCAGCAACTCAAAGGAAATTTTCCCATGCCTGGTTCTGGAGTTTTTACAGTCAATAGTTCTCAGCATCTTATGTGGCATAACTCGATAACACCACTCTACATATGCATGTGTGTATAACTATTTACATTTATATTTAATATATTTAATATTTATATAAAATATATATAATAACAAAACAAAAATGGCCATAGGCAGTCATTTACCACAAACATTTGATAATATCTGGTAAGTAGGCAGGTCATAGTAAAGCCTGCATGGTTTTATAGCTTTCAGATGCTATCTGTCAACATTCTTTGACTTTGGGATAGTTGAAACTAGGCATGTCAAGGTTAGCTACTGTAGTTACAAGATTTAATCTAAAATCAAGAGAAGTCAGGTCAGATACAGGGATGGGTGAGAACTGGCTATTGAGTGAACAAATGTAACATAAAATGATTTTGTTTCTCAACCTGCAGAATCCCTACTGTCCACAATTGGGAAGTGTAATCAATCTGTATACTCTGCAACACATGTGTGGCCTTTGGGGGAAACTTCTGTTCACAGTATGCCTGCACACATGTATGTTTCTGTGTGTTCATTTAAGTACCAAGAGCTCTTAGTCAATAGAGCATGATGACCTTGAGTGTAGTTTACTGGTCTAAAAGGGTAGGTGTGTGTAAAAGAAGCTTTAAACCCCTTGGAAACAAGAGAACTCTGGAAGGTCCATTTCATACTCTAGGGAAGCAAATTTGGGCCAGTGTATCTGCAGAGTAGATAACCATGTGAAAAATATTTTCCCAAACCAAAATATTGTGCTTCTTAATTGAACAGTGCCTGTTTGAAAGAAATTATTTTCTCCTGCTGTGTGGGCTCTAAGGACCACTGAGACTCACAGTTCACCAGGACATGAGGAAGCATCACACATTTCAGAAATAGATCATTTTCCAAGGAGGAACTGATGATCTCCAGGGAGCAAAAGACCTTTATTTTCTCAACCCTTTCTTTTGTTTAAATGCCAACATTCCGTAAAAATCACTGTCCTTCATCTTATAATCCAAGACTCCTCTGCAGGCACCATGTGCTTTTATTACAGAAAAAGGGGGGATTAAATTTCTTTACTATCCTCAAATTGGATAATGAAACTCACATCTTAATTATTGATTTGGAACTTCCTGTTAAATAGTTTATAATGTGAGAATCAAATCAAATACAGAAAGTAATCATTTAACCTAGGAATGGGAATATTAGCTGTTTTGGGTTTGTTTTCCTGATAATGCTAAATACTCTTAAAGTTGCAAGTAATCATCAGCAAAACCAATCATGTTCTCAATGAGTAAAATGAAAAAAACACATCCTCTATGTCTGTTTAAAAGACAGTATGATGCTATAAGGATAGATATTTCTGAAAATTATTAAATACCTTCTCTGGGATAAATATGATGTGTACTATTTGTAAAAATTTGAATATAGAAGACTAAAATGATGAAACAATGATGTTCTCACACAAAATGGGTATAATCACTATCCACATAGGAAGACAGTTAAACATTCTCTACTAACATCAGACGTACAGCCTCCTGGTACCCAATGATCCTATTTCTAAGTGTGTGGACTAGAGAATCTTCTGCACAGTGAACACTAGAAGAAATACACAATTCTTTATAGCAACATTGCTCGTGGTAGCACTAAACTAGTAACAAACTCAATGTCTATTGAAAGAATTGCTGAGGATTCACATATGGAATCCTGTGTTGCAAACACATGAAGGACAAATAAACATTCTCCATGTATATCAATGTATATTTATCATTATATGCAAGTAGATCTGTGGAAATGCATGAACTACAAGAGAAGCCATTTTATAGGAATGAAGTAAATATGCGCACATGATACTGAACATACTAAGCAACATTATGAAGAACTCTAGCCATAACCTACATTTACATGCAAGTCTAGAGTTTGCTTTACTTATTTAAGTAGATTGACCTCACTAAAATAATGTTGAGGAAAAACAGTAAGTCAGAATATTGTAATTTATGAGATTCAATATGGGAGATTAGTAAGTGATAAAGTTTTGAAGACATGTACTTGAATTTTATAGTAAAAAGTAGTTATTCTATGTCAGAATAATGGTGTATCATTTGATTTAACAAAAGAGAAACATGAATAGAAAAAGGCACTCAAGGTTACTTAGCTCAAAATTAGATACTAATAGACTTGTATATCATAACAAAAAAATTCTTGACTTAGCAACCAAGAATGTAACAGGCTTTCATAATATCACTAAGGATCATATTCCTTGTTTATTCTTTCTCCTTCTCTCTTCATAGTTTCTGTCCTCATGGTGATATAGGGTTACTACGCTGACAGCAGGATGTCTCAATCTAAGCCCTGAGAGATACAAGAAAACATTGCATTAAAACAGTATCAAATGATGCCTAGCAGCATGCTAGTCTTTTGTGGCCATGCGGGCAAAAGTCACACACTGAAGACTACAGAAGCAAAAAAAAGGGATCAGCATCATCTCTTTAGGGAAAGTGTTTGGAAACAAGGCAGCCTCTATAAGGAAATAAAGCATGTTGTTTGTATGGATACCAGAACAATACATAGAAATCATCCTTTGGGTATCAGGAAATTGGGATCAATGTTTATTTTGTAAATTAAATAAATGGGGCTTTGATATCTTTATGGCTGTAAGCGTATAGAGAATGGGAAATTATCCCAGGACATTCACAAATCCTGAACAGCACTGAAGAATTCTAGATGTCATAAAAATATGTGATAGGGTTTAAAGGGACTTAGAAAATGTTCAGCTCGGCTTTCGTTACAGCATCTCTTCATAGTAAATAGTTTACAGCTAAGCTGTAGTATTTCAGAACGCAAGAACCCATTCTTTCTGACCTCACTACTTGGATCAAATAAATTTTGCTCCCTAGCAAGCACTGAGGCATCTGCATGATGCTGAGTCT
>LOEQ01003440.1:0-13411 GCA_001685075.1 Bramus lutescens
ATGAAATTTCTGTCATTTTTCCCTTAAATCTTTGATAGGCTTCAGCGGCACATCCGCTGAGATATGCGGTGTTCTCTGTGTTAAACTGTGAATGAGACTACTTTAATGGATATACTTTATTCTTAATGTCTGTTTGTTCTTCACTGAGCCTTGGTATTTGTACCTTTCAACAGACTTGTATATTTCACCTTAATTATTGAATTTCTGCCATCCATTCTTTAGATCTTTTTTGTCTTTGTAGACTCTGTGGTGATATGTTCATTCTCATGACTTGTATTAAAAAATAAGGTTTCTTTCTTATATCTAAATTAATACTGACACGATACATCAATTTTACTCATATTCCCAGGAACCCTGAATTTATAGTAGTTAGCTATATGTCTTTTGTTTTATATTTTGTCATGTTCTCCTGAATTTATTCACTTCACATTTAATTAATGCTTTTAAAATGTGTGGAAATAAAAAGTTAGATCATTGGGCATAGAACTTAACTGTTTTTGCAATATAGATGTTTTTCTGCTCAGCATTCACCTCTGGCTACCAGATTAGCAGTAGCTCACAAACCTTATTTGGTATATTTTCATTGTTTAATTAAAAACATATTCAGTTTTGCCTTGTGATTTCTGTTTGGATTCATGCATTATTATAGAATATATTGTTACATTTCAATATCTGAGCTTTGTCCTAGATCTTTCTCATTTCTGCTATTAGTTTAACTCCTCTGCTTATATAACTTACTTTCTATGCTTTGTATGGTATGCACATACACACGCATGACCTGTCCAGGGCTTCTGCCCTGTTTCCATGGCAGAGAGATCTCATGCCTTTGAATCCTCACGGTTCATATCATGGAGCTCCATGAAAAACCACGCTGGGAGCATTCATTTTACCATTCACTGGAAAACTGAGAAGATAATGATAAATTCCATGCCAGACCCAGGAATACACACAGTAAGAAGCATTCTTTGACAGAACCAAATCAGTAGATTGTCCACAGCACAGACCAACACAGGTGGATCTCCAGAAGACCCATGTGACATGCGCAGTACCATCTACATAGTTAAATAACAAGCACCGCAGAGAGGGCCTGCTTCCCTCAGCTTGTTGTCTTAGAACATTTTCCCCGGACATAAAAGAAAAATACTGATCTAGTCTGGGAATCAATTTCTTTTATGTTTAAAATGTTTTCTTCTTGCAGATGTTGACGAATGCCAGGCGATTCCGGGATTGTGCCAGGGAGGAAACTGTATCAACACGGTGGGGTCTTTCGAGTGCAGATGCCCTGCTGGCCACAAGCAGAGTGAGACGACTCAGAAATGCGAAGGTGAGATTGCGGAGGGTGCAAGCCCGGCTGCTGACCCTGAAGCCAGGGAAAACTATGCATTTGGAACTTCTCAAACTAACGACAATAATCCTGATTCTTTATCTTAATATGGAGGTTTGTGTGTAGCCCGTAGCATTTGGTTTGTGTAGCCTTGAAGTGAACATTCTGTATCTGGCTGATCTCACTGTCTCTGAGGTAGTAAGAGTGAGTGCCGTTTGGCCTTTTATAATTTCTTTCATAAGGTAGGTTTCATTTCATCTGTGAATTCGTTTCTAGTAAATTCTCTGTTCTAATTTTTCTGTGATTAAGTCTGTATCATTATAAAACTTAAAAATGGCTCAAGGATCATGTCTGTTTTTAGAATGCTTTTTAGAAGGACTGAAACTTCATCATTATCTTACTTCAATCAATTTATTTCATCACAGGTAAACTTTTAGTGCATATGTCCATGTATGTGTGTGTGTGTGTACATGCACACATATGCATGCGCCTAGTGTGTGTGTGTGTGTGTGTGTGTGTGTGTGTGTGTGTGTGTGTGCATGCTCCTGTGTGTGAGGACAGGCATGCACATGCTTTGGTGTACATATGCCATGGTAAGTCTATGGAAGTTAAAGGACAGCTTCAGGTGCCTATCCTCATCTTCCATATGATTCGAGACAGGGCTCTTGGATTCTCCTTGTTCTGCCTTCTGTCTCACTATGAGAGCACTGGGGTTACATAAATGCTCCCACAGCACCCTTTAAATTAATTCTGCAGATCTCAACTTAGAGCCTCATGATTATACTCCAAGCCACCATCTAGCCCAAAGGTACTTTCTAAAGACAGTAACGTATAATTATTCTAGCTAGTTGTAGAAAAGGATCCCCGTTTACTCTAGTTAAGGTTTTTCCTTTTATAGAAGACAATAGTTTGATTACTTTATGTTGACCAGTTATAAAGCAGCATATGCATCTACATAGACAAGAAAATGGGGAAGTGGAAAGTGAGTACTTCATTGTACCCAGAAAACGGGAATCCGAGTGCTGTCGGGAAATAGGAGATGGTATGTGGGCATGGAAGCTATTGTTTCATTCCTAGCTACCACAATCCTGTGCTAGCATGATTTTCTACTTTTCATGTTCTTCTATTGATTCCTAGTCAGTCAGCACTTGTCTTCACAGTCTTACACGTTTAACAGTGTTGCCAGCTAATTTCTTGATCCTCACAACAGCAAAATGAGAAGAATGCTGTTGATTATTTTAAGGACCAAATAAATTTTCTCTGAAATTCTTTCTAATAATATTCAAGTGATGTTGATCATCAGTGTGCTTGAAATGCAAAGGTTAAAAGAACACTTACATAATGTGGGAAATGATCTGAATTAGCATAAGAAATGGACCAAACATTAAATGGTCGACCAAAAGAGTGCTGCTATTTCAATTTTCCCTCCTAGGTCTTTGGAGCAGTTTATCCTATTGCTCACTCCAAACTTTATCCAAGAGGGAGGGAAGAAAAGCCAGTCTTTGATTATAGGTGAGAAGGCGCAGCCACTGGCTGATTCTAGTGGTTGTGACATTTCCATTCCACATCAAACAATGACTTTCTTTTCAGTTGAATGTGGAAGAAGTCTTCTCTCCATCACGCTTCATCAAAAGGGAATGCAGAGCAAAGACAGAGCTCAGGGGAAGACAGGGCCACTCTTTATTTCCACTCACCAAGTTCTCTGGGAGTGGAAGTTAAAGCTATACCATAGGCACCACCCAGGGCCCCGAAGCCAGTCATGTCTTGGCTTACATCCCATCCAGGCAGCCAATTCCATTTAAACATTGCCCAGAAAGAATTACATGATTTAGTATTTGTGATCTGTGGAAATGGAGGAATTGGAACAAGGGTTGATTAGGAATTGAAACCCAAAATTTTGTGAAAGCGCCGCTTGTTAGAAGGCAAATATATTTAGAGATGTCTTTAAAGTGCCCATTATCAATTTTCTTTGGGTAATACTGTTCCTGTGTATAAAAGAGCAAACAGTCCTTTCATAGAATTATTTAATTCAATTGATATCAAAGTATACCTTGGAATACCAGAGCTTTGGCTACTATATACAATGTCTGGTTTTGAATTACATTCACATATAGTTTAATATTGTGTTGTCATAAGTTCAAATTGATGGATGTTCTAACTAAAAATATTGCCACAGCAGTTACTTTTTATTATCAGAACCTAGGTATTTATATCTCAGTGTTAAAATGTAAAATGAAATACTGGCAGATTTATTTTTAAATTATGTCCTTCCTGTTTTAACTATATGAAATTCCATGCTTTTGTTCATGTAAAAGAAACCTCTGAATGTCTAAGTTCCTCTGTCTGCCCCAAACTAAAAGGGCACAACATTGTGAGTGTGAGCCCCTGGAGCGATGGCATTCCTTGTAGGAAACCACAACACTGGGTTGTCGATTTGGGGGAATTGTGATGTCATCGCACTTCCTGTGTGTCTGTTGACTGTTTCTCCCCAATGCTTGAATGAGATCCCTGAGGACAGAAGCTCTTCCTTCTTCACTACCACACCCAGACCCGAGAGTGATATCTGATAGATGTGGCAAACTCCTTACCAATAAATGCTGACCAGCAGGAGCCTTAAAATGGCGATCTGTTGACCTGAATTCATGTTCAAAAAGTAGGTGAACTGTGAGACCAGGATAAAACCGTGTTTGGAAATAGGAAATTCACTAGAAAGAAATTTTCCTTCATTGGGCCAGCTTTCATTTTCCTTTAAAATTGTTTTTCCTTTATTTATTTATTCTTTAATGGATTGATTTATTGATTGATTGATTGATTGATTGATTGATTGATTTGGAGACTGGGACTCACTACATAGCCCTGGATGCCTGGAAGTCACTATACAGTTCAGCTGGCCTTAAACTTATACCAATCTTCCTGTCTCTGGAAGGAAATCCATCTTCAGAATCTGGAGTTATTGGAGAGTAACACAATGCCTACTTTCATTTTTTTTAAAATCATTTTTGTATGTCCACCATTGGGAGACCAAGATAAACTTTAAATGTGGTGTGTGGCCTTTATCTTCTGTGTCATTGTCTCTTTATGTTGACCTGTCATTCTGAGGTTAGGGAAACTTTGCCTTCTATGAAGAAGGAAGAACAGCTCTGATGCCTGCTCATGGATTAGAATATCCTCCTTCGCTATTGTGGAAGACTTGATCTGCCAGTCGTGGGAGTTTGAGCACTAACGGCTTATGTTCTGGTTCAGGGTGAGGACAGATTACATCTCCTTAATGTTTGAAGCGCGAGCCTTGGTGCCATCGTGGAGGCTGCTGTGTTTAATATAGGTGCCATCATGGGGGCTTCTGTGTTTAATATAGGTGCCGTCATGAAGGCTGCTGCGTTTAATATAGGTGCCATCGTGGAGGCTGCTGTGTTTAATATAGGTGCCATAATGGAGGCTGCTGTGTTTAATAAAGGTGCCATCGTGGGGGCTGCTGTGTTTAATATAGGTGCCATCGTGGGGGCTGCNTGCCATCATGGAGGCTGCTGTGTTTAATATAGGTGCCATCGTGGAGGCTGCTGTCTTTAATATAGGTGATCTGGTATATTTCCGCTATGCAACTGGTTTCCCCTCTCATGCTCAGTATAGTCTACTGGTCAAGACCTTAATCTCAGCCCAAATCTGGAATAAGTACACATCATATTTGTCCATGTGTGTGAAAAGAAAACCATTTCTCTCTTCTCTTTGGTTAGGGGCCCAGTTCCATAAACTTCCTGATGATAGTAGTTATTATAGCCTTTCTTATTTCCTATTCTGTCAGACAGCAGACCAATGATTCGTCAGTGGAGTAAATGATCCCTTCACATCCCAAGAGGTGTTTGGTCCGCCCACTTATCCCACTCAGACATTCATTAATATAAATATTCTGGTAGCTTAAATGAAGAGGATACACTAAGGTCCGTGCAGTGTGCTGGCACACCACTGAGACCGCGCAGCTTGCTTCTTGCCACAGACATGCTATGTTGGTTTGTTTTGCCCTGCACAAGGATAGAGACAAGTGGGTGCCAGATATCCTCCCCTCGTCCCCACCGTACCTTCTGGAACATTCCTGAGCCTTTTATTCTGTCGTGGCGTGTTGTGCAGGCAGGAAAGCTGCATCACAGTCTTTCCTTCTAGTGTTCATTGTATGTCAGTCGCTTATTTTAAATTTATCCTGAAGAGTCTTTGGCCTTGGTATATTTATTTATACACCACCTTGTCCCTTGGAGTCTGAGACAGCAAATGAATTTATTTGTGCTTGGGAAACTCCCAGAATGCGTTGGCATGGTGTCCTTTGCTGCTATTACAACTCTGCTTCTCTAAGCCTGGTAAGATAAATTCTCTGTAGTAGTATGAACATTATTTGCTTTTACTCAGATTTCCAAGAGTAAAATAATTTAAAAAAATAAATGCATCAGCTATTTCTTTGAGTGAAGCCTATGTATGGATTGGATAATGAGGGAAGACAGTGGTTAGCAACGGAAGCTGATGAAGTCCTGCAGGTCACCAATAAAAAAAAAAATGGTGAAAACCAACATCACTTAAATCCTGCAGAAAGCTTAGAACTTTGAGGTTGAAACAGATCTATTCCCTCTGTTGAATATAGAAGCTGAGACTGCCATATCTAAACCTATATCCTGACCCCATAATAAAACATACTTAATCCCTCTGTCACGAATCCCACTGCGTTTTAGGTTGCTTTGTTATTTTTCTCATGCCTGGGTCTGCCAGAAGACTCCATGTAGCAATAATAATGGCTAATGTTCACTGTGCACTTACTATAACCTCTGGCAATACTGGGGCAGTAATATAACCCAATTTATGCTAGCTGTTTTACTGAATCATCACAACAGAGCGGGAGGGTGGCCTACTAACACTAACCTACTTCCCTGCTGAAAATATCAAAGCATAGAAGACCTAGGAATTCTCTCCAGCCATTACTGAGATCCAGCCTGTTTTGGTCAGGGCTGTCAATCAGACAGGTGGGTGACAAGAGGTACAGCCCAGAGAGGCACAGCCCAGAGAGGCACAGCCCAGGGAATTAGGAGTGCCTGTTCTCCTATAAACCATCTAGGAATGGCAATCAGCAGTGGGGTTATCAGGCTGACCTTTATATGTCCCCCATTTCATAAACAGAAATGCCACCTCCAAGAAAGAGAGACTAGTGGGGTGAGTGCTGGTGACAGGGACTCCAGAGGGACAGCAGAGCAGCAGCCCTGAGCTAACCTGGCTAAGTGAGAGCCTACGTCTATAACCCCAGTATTGGGAGGTCTAGACAGGGGGTCTTTGGAACAATCTGGCAAGTCACTCTAGGCGGCTCAGTAAAAGCTCCTATCTCAGAAGAAGAAAAAAGGAGAGAGGAAGTGGAGGAAGAAGAAGAAGACAACAACAATGATTATGACAATGAGACTAGAACGAAGAGTAGAAAAAGGTAGTCGACATTGACCTCTGGCCTTCATGTGCACAAGCACCTGCACATATACATACATGCACACACACAGGCAGACCACAATTTAACTTCTATCATAATTTGAATACTTTTATTCCCAAGTAAGAGGAAACATGTAGAGAGAAATAGTTACTTAGGTGTGAAGTATTGTTCAGAATGTACAAGGGAAGGGAGGAGAATGGCATACCTGTATCACAAAGTCAAGTATCCACACATCAGGCCGGTAGGAGTTATGTCAACACCAGCACATTAAAATTTCAGCTTTGATATAGTCATCATGTTCGACTTTACGGCCTAAAATTTCCATATGTGTTATAAAATACAGTATTTTCATGGCACAAATTATTGAGAGTTTTTATATATCATTTCAATGGGGATGGACATTCAGCACAGTATCCAATAAGTAAGTCGTAACAAGCTAGCACAAGTTTTCAAAATGTTATAATTGACATACGGGAGCATATATTTGCCTAGTCTGATAACCTGCTGAGGGCAATGACATGGTGATGAGGGAATGTAGCACCAGGGATTTCATGACCAGTTAATTCCTGTCTGCTCTCCATGCCCTAGTAAGTTTCATACAAATCACGGCAATGAGCATTTGATACTCTGCTAATTAAATTTATGTATAATCAAATATCTTGCAATATTTCTCCTTTTTTGTCTAAGTAAAAGGAAAATATTTTAATTCTGACATAGTAAATCTATATACAATAAGAACAATTATCGGGTAAGAATTACATTTACAATATCCAGCCCATTAATATTTGGCAATTTTAAAGAAAATAATCCATTATTTAGCTTACTTAGTGAGTCCAAGGTTTTGAGCCTAATTTACCTTCTATCATAACTAAGGAAAAATATAACTATAACTATCCAATATTCAACTCCATCAAAGACCTCAGAAGAATATTATATTACCTGAATAAACAAAGTGCATTGCAAGCAACTTTCAAAAATTTAGAAATTACAGAGCTACTTGGACAGTCACCTAGAGTCCCTCTGCAACACTGGGGCATCAAACATTTGGCCTCTAGTCCTAGAATATCTGGCAGACACTTCTATGAAGCAGGAATCTTGGAGGACAGTCCCATATAGTTTTGGCAACAATCACTTTTCTGTGTGTCCTGAAGAGTGTCTGGCAGACATTTTTGTAGAAAAGAAATTTTGAAGGATTGTCTTGCCTTATCTTGACAAAGTTTGACAATCTTTCTCCTCTGTGTCCTCTGATATAAATGAGTACTGGAAATACAAGCACAGACTTCCATGCTTATGTGGAAGTGCATTACCACTGAGCCATTTGTCTAGCCCAGCTTTTTCCATGTTAAATGCTATCTGTGTAGGGGCACATTTTCAACCCTTTCCCTGAGTATGATACTTATTATTACACTGGATTTAAGATTTAATAGTACAGTAATGTACAACTTTGAGAATAGTAAACATTTCTCAGCCTAGGTGTGCATGACTCAAAGGCATTGATGATGAGCATTCATCGGTCATCAGAAGCTGAGACACTGTCTCAAGCTGAAGCTCTTTGTCTCTTGTCAGTAAGGGTTAAAACATGGGCTCACAAAAAAAGCAAAGCAAAAGTTTCAATTTTTAATTTAGGAAGCAGTAAAGGTAAAGTAAGCTCTCAAAGCAGCAGTAGACTTAGAGGGTATGGCATTGATTTGTTTCTCTGCAGCCTTTGGTATAGGACTTCTATTATGTATGTATTCTATTGTGATCTCCTCTCTTTGATTCATAACTTCCATCCCACTAATTTTATCTGTCTTGGTGGTTTCATCATTCTTTGTCCTTGGCTGACAATCACCTTCCAAAATTCAACTGTTTCAAGATACTCCAACTCAAAGAACATAACTATCATCTTTCCTGTCTTTTCTAGGGATTGTGTTTTTCAAATATCTCATAAATACAGTGTGTCTAAAAGAAAGTAGTGTTATGCTAACTAAGTGGCTGGTTTTGAGAAATTAAAGTATCATCATTTATTGTTATATAGTAACAAAGTAATAAATATGATAGAATCTAAATGGATAAATTTAGAAATCTGAATTTAGTATAGGATAGCATAAAAAAACAATGACTTCAAAAATATCAAATAAGAATTCCAGTAGAATTTTTCTTAACAAAACAGGTATTTATGTTTGAAAAGTCTCAATTGTTTAAAATCTGCAAATAAAAAATGAGGTCCTGTAGAAAAATGATTATTTTCATTGTCAGTTATAAGATCATTTTCCACAGATGAGCAGTTTTATACATCACTACCAGTGAAGATCTGTCCCAAGAATGTAAGATTGACTCAGCATCTTTAAATGAATCATGTAGTATGTCAGAGTAAAGCTCACAATCACTACAGGAGATGTAGGAAAACATGAAAAACAACAGAAACAACATCTCTAGTGTCACTTCCCAAATGAAAAATATCTACAAATTAGGAATTTATTGAGAGGAGTTTCCCCACCGTGATCGAGTGCATCTTCATAAACTGTCTGCTCAGCATTTCTGCTCAGTTATTGTGGAGGCTGCAGCCAGGGCAATTAGGTAAGAAAGGTAGTGAAGGTCATTAACTAGAAGAGCAGTAGAAAACTACAGCAGTCTCCCCTTGACTTCAAGAGATGCATCCCACAAGTCCCAGTGGATGCCTGAAGCTATAGTTACTGTCTATCTACTTCTGTTTTGCTGCCTAGTTAGCTGTCTCTTTACATATGCATATTTAGTGTTTTCCTATACATATATAAATACATGCATACATTAACTTACACATGAGGCCTGCTAGTTAGGTGCAGTGCTCACATTAGCACAATATTAAGAAACTCAGGGGGTTCTTGCAAACAGAGGGAACCAACAAGGGGACAATACAAGAGAATTATACTGTGTAGATGTGTCCACTAAAGGGAAGTTTGAAACCTGAGTAAGATGACAATTTAATCACACTACTGAAAATATACACAATGTGTTGTTTTCTGTTTAATATTTTTGAACTCTTTGAGCATGGCTAACCAAAATCACAGAATGTGGATCCGTTTATAAGAGACTTGTTGTGAACAAACCATGCCAGAATCATAGACAAGTACATGTGTGCCTTCCAATGTGTCAAGATTTATTGAATAAGAATAATTTTACAAAGTATGGAGGTTTCAAAGGCAACAATCTGTCTGATTTTTCTTCTTTCCTTAGTAATCTGGTTAAGAGAAACACATTCCTTTATTCCAATTTTAGTTACTAATATTAACTTTTAGAGATAATGCATCACACACACTGTGTGTGTGTGCATGCCTGTGCGTGCATATGTGCCTGTGTGTACATGTATGTGTGTATGTGTATTTATATGGGATATAAAATGGATATAAGAGATAAAGAGGCTCCAGAAGAGGTTTAAGAAGTAGGCTGATAAAAATAAAAACGATAATGAACCCAAACCAGCTACAGGTGAAAGGGCAAGACCTGATCAATAGCCGGAAGGGACAGACAGGAACAGCGGGTCCAGAGGGGAGAGCAGGAGGATGAGCAGAAGGCAGGTGAGTAGGTTGCATCCACAGTGGGGTCTAGCTGAGGAACAGTAGGGAGTTCTCTGCCTTTAGATCCTCTATGTACACACACAATGCAGGTCAGTGGTTGAAGGGTCATTGATGTCACCATCTCAGTGTGGGTGTCTACCCCTTTCTGGGGTCCATGTGAAGGAGTTTTACCCTTTCATGAGTCCACTGTATCAGATAAGTTCTGCTCTCTATGATATGGTTTTAGTATGTTCAAGTGCCTCTTGTAGTCTGTTTATGATAAATTATTAAGGTGACAGTAATAAGTCATGTATCAGTCTACGCTGCATGCGTGGTGCTGGACAGGTGATATGTGGGAACATACCCAGACTCACAGTAATTTTTTTATTCTAAAAATGCAGTCAGCAGCTGCCCATGAAATAAAATGTCTCAGGATAAGGCACAAACTGAAAACCACTGTTTTACACAGTGAGAGCAGGGCACACCCTGATTCAACAAGGGGACGGCTGTGCCTGTATGGTGAATGATGTGCTTAACCAATAAAATACCACCTAAAGGCAACAAGGTATCCCCTAAAGAGTCTTCAGTGTACTCTCAAAAGAGTGAGGATTCCCAAAGTGAAATTAAGAGAATTCTATTAGTAATAAGATCAAAAAGAAAGAAAGTTAAACCAAAAGACAAGCATACTGAAAACTATAAATATTCTTGAAGTAAATTAAGATCTAAATAAATGGAAATACACTGTACTTTTTCAGAATAGGAAGTTTAGCGTTGCTGAAGTGCAAGCAGAAGGCAGAGAGCATGCTGGAAATGATACCTCAAAGCCCACCTCAGTGACACACCTCCTCCTAGAAGGCCACACCTCCCAATCATTCCCAAAAGTTCCACTAACTGCAGACCAAGTCCTCCAACATATGAGCCTGTAGAGGCCATTCTCACAAGCTGCCACAAAACGCAATAATAAAATGGTCCTTTTTTTAATAGGCAAAGGAATTAAATACATTTTTCTTAAGATATACAAAAGATTGATAAGCACCACATGGAAATATCAGCAGGATATCCTTAGGGAAATACAAACAACACTGTGTTGTAGTATAATAAGATTTCTACCCCTACTTAAAAAACACACACACATACCCCCCCCCAAAAAAAACACTGCAGGAAACAAACAGGAGAATAATAAATGTAGGTGACAATATGGAGAAACTGGAGTGCTCATACAATGTTGGTGGGAGTATACAATGTCACTGCTGCTTTGAAGACAGTTGGTCTCTGTGACTCCTTAGACATCACATTGGTGACAGCTCCATGTCCACTTGCCCCCAAATGTAAATCACCCAAATATCCACAAGCTGCATCATGCATTCAGCCACTCAAAGGAAAAAATGCTAAAACACACCACGGCACACAGCAGCTTAGCAAATATCAAGCTACTTGAAAGCCATGTGTCCCCAAAGACCACGTACTTTCTGATCTCATTTGCATGGACTGTGCAGACCAGCCGGTTGTGTTACGACAGTCTAGATTAATGGTTACCTTGGGCTTGCAGGTGGCTATGAAGAATGATTAATAGTGGAGTGGAATTGGCCGGGAGGGGTGAAGGTGTCATTAAATCAGGTTGCAGTGATGACCGTACAGCCCTGCACTATATTTAGAAAAATATAGCAGAATTTTATAAGATAAAGGCGTAGAGTGTTCAGTAGAGGAACAATTTCCCAGTTAAGCCCCTGATAGACAGCAGAACTCTGAGAGCAGCTCGTATATGTTGTGTTCCCCAAACCCAAGAGGGAGAAAGCAAGCAGGAGCTTTCCATTTGCAATTTACTATATCACACCAGTGTTGCCCTATTCGAACTAAAACATGTAGCGATTGATTGGACATCACAACTCAGCTCATGGATTTGCTTACTGTCCACCAATACACCTACAAGTTCTACAGATTGTACCTAATGGATACAGGCCACTGGCACTGTTGGGAAGGAAGAGTTCTAACAGCACTTCCTAAATCTTATCACTTGTTTCTGGTGCTCAAGGAGGGCTTTTGAGGATGCCATGTCCCTGTGACAACGAAGCATCCCCTGTGCCATGCTCTTAGAAGTTAGTGGTATCTAAGGTCGCTCTACCCACTAAGTTAGCACTATCTCCTGCTAAGAGTAAGTCCTACAAGACTATGAGGTTATGTGGCTTGGCCATCAGAAACCCATCACATAGTTTTCTTTAGACCCTGTTCTCCTTTTTGTAAGCTCTGTGTTCAGACTCATCAGCTCCATGTACACTCCAGCTCCTCTTATCTATCTTCCAGGATGCTCTTATCACCATATTTCCTGGGCTCTTCCTAAGACAATGTCCTCTCATGTCCTGGTCTTTCCTTCCTGGATTTCCATCTCTTCTCAGGGATTTCCCTGAGGTATGGATGGTTTTCACTGTTGCCTCTTCAAATTCAGCCCAGTTGGGTTCACCTTCTGTTTGTTACACCCAATACAAGCTGTATAATTAGTGAGGCAACAAAAAAAATACACATCCGGAACTTAGCCCTCAGTTTAATTCCATACCCAGAATTTTAGTTGGGTGTGTCATTAGTTCTCTCAAATCCAACTCTCCCCATGCCCCATTCTCTCCCAATCATTCTACACCAACTAGCTGATAAATCAAGGCAGATATCTAACATGCCTTCCCAGTGACCAAATTCTGTTGTTTCATCCTGCTTTCTTATTTTTTTTCTAATTCATGCAGCCTATATTCAGGCATCCTGTGATATTGTTTCTTCATGACATAAGTGCTTTTGGTTCATTTAAAATTAGAAAGCAGACAACTCCTTCAGAATAAAAGCTGAAGGTCTAAAGAAGATGCTCCAGGATTCGACATCTGTCCTCCCAACTGCACCTCTTACCCCCAAGTTTCCCAGTCATCCGTGCTCACACAAGCCCAAGCCTTTGACTGTGCAGTGTTTCAGACTCACACCCTTCCATTGTCTATTACTTTTAGTCTAAACTTAGGGATGTTGAGGACTCTAAGCTTATGCCAGTGAAGCCACTCCTCTTACTAAGGAGTTGTTCAAGGATTGCCTGTAAGCCAATTCATGATATTAGGATGAGAGCGGAGGTTTGTGGGCTCTGAGTTTCTC
>LOEQ01003440.1:31449-42745 GCA_001685075.1 Bramus lutescens
ATCTATCTATCTATCTATCTATCTATCTATCTATCTATCTCTTTCTATTTATCTCTTTCTGTCTTTCAATTTATCTATCTTTCTATCGGTCTATATCTCTCTTTTCTTTCTTTTTCTTCTTTAAAACAAAAGTTTTTTTTTAAAAAAAGTTTTAAAAAAGCCAGTGTACCTCTGGCTGTCCGTGGAACTCACAATTTTGAGCAGGCTAGCCTTGAACACCCAGAGATCTACCTACCTCTGTGTCCAAAATGATGGGATTAAAGGCATATGCCACCATGTCTGGCTATATGCCATTTTCTCACACACTTAAAAAGTAGTCTTGAAAAGTCTGTGTCCCTAAATTCCATCTATTGATTTAGAGTCTTCATCAGTGACGTGACAATGCAAAGGAAGACAATGAGCGGTCTCTAGCTCAGAAGCAGGCTCTATAGGAGCTATGACCTCACTCTCTGAATAAATCAGAATTTCCTTGGGGGGGTGGTTACAAAAAGCCATACTCGGCACATCTCCTTTTCTCTCCTCACGTTCTGAACCACTGGAGAGAAACACAAGTCATCTCGTGTGGTGTTGCCCAGATACTGAAAACTGCATCGGGATATATTGTTTTGGTTCCTCATTTGGATTTACTAAGTCTGAAGTCCTGAGGCAGATGGCTGTATCTGTAGAAATACCCTATACTTTTAGATACTATCCAAAGGTGCACCCATTTGTCCAATATTAGACTCATGCCTAGAAAGGACAGCTAGAACCCCACTAAAGGCTTTGGGTTATCCAAAGTGTCTTCCCTCTGCAGATGCCACTCCTTGAATGCCATCCTCCAGAGAGTCACAGCCATGACTGTCGCTCAGTTCACCTAAAGATAGTACATAGATCACACCCAGCCATGTCCAGGGGATGAGTTTGTTACAAATGTAACATTGAAGGACCTGGCATGTTAAGCTCCAGGAAGGAAGGGTTCTTGTTACACTTCTTATCACCCCTGCCTACTGTGGCATTGAGAATGTATATCTGCATGGTTTAATATGTTAGGGAAGCCTAGAGCTTCTGCAGTGTGCCCAGATATGCATGGTTACTATAGAGATGGAGCTCATTATTCAACAATGAAACCCCATCAAGGTTCTCTTTCATGCTATTATAATTCACACAGGCATAGCTTAATGCTGAAACACACTTTCAGGGAAAAAAAAGTTTTGGTCTTTCTAAATCTACCATTCTCTTTCCAGTGTCAGCTTTTAATCATTTGAAGTTCATGAGGAACAAACTAGCATTTTTGGAAAAAGTGGCTGAATATTTAACTAGCAGTTAATATTTTAGTAGCTAGAATAAGAATGGTACCTCCTTAAAGTAGGGCATTGTTTTGAGGGGTGATAGATTGCCCTTTACATTTGGAACTCCTGTTAGATGCTTACTGAAGCATAAGGAAATCACTGTGCTAAACATTAAAGCAACAACATCATCAACAACAACAACAAAAACAAAACCTTTGGCCCTTCTTGCTTCTAGAATTACCCTTCTTGCTTCTAGAATTACCCTTCTTGCTTCTAGAATTACCCTTCTTGCTTCTAGAATTGCCCCCGAAGCCTGAACCCAGTGGCCTTTCCTCAGCTTGTTCCTCTTCTTGTTCTCCTCTTGGTGTGAAGTTGTGCGGTGCCTAGGTGCCTGTGTGGGTCACGCTGTTGTTAGAATCATTTAACCTCTTGTCATTGCATTATAGGACAGTAGAAAATAAACCCATTCCTCTTCTGCTACGGGTAATATGGAGCTCTTCAAATTAAGTATATTCTAAATTGATATATAAAATATTTTTCAAGGATAAATTTTTAAACTCAAATAGTGTCTGAAAATTCAACAACTTTAATAGTCAATACTTCCACAATTCTTTCATAAGATTCCCATGAATTCTTCTTAACCCTACTCAGTCCTTAATGAAGTCATAGAAAAAAACCAGTGTAGTGACTCTAATAGTTCTTTATCTCTGTCCCTTTAAGAAAGGCAAATGTGATCACTTTGCAGTACTGGAATGTGAGACACAGAATAGAGAAGAGACATGAAATGTACAATTCAGAAGGTAGTGACAGTGACTTGGTTCTTCTGAAACCAAATCTCTAGTAGCTGGGGCAGGAACTCATTGATGAAGTGTTTGCCTGCATGCTTAAGATCTTGAATTTGATCACCAGAACTATAAAAAAGATAAAAATATAAAAATGAAAATTAAGTATAATTCAACTGGGCCTGGTGGCACACACCTTTAATCCCAGCACCCAGGAGGCAGAGGTAGGCAGATCTCTATGAGTTCGAGGTCAGCCTGATCTACAGAGTAAGTTCCACAACATCCAAGAATACACACAGAAAAACCCTGTCTCAAAAATAAAACAGAACAAATCATAATCCTGTTAAACAAACAAAAATCAACAAGTAAGGTTTAAAAGGCACTTGAGCTTATAAAGCAACTTAATTAATTTGCCAGTGAAGAAATAAAAATAAATGAACAAGTACAGCATTATCTGTTGGCTGGGTCCTTGAAGACTAGGAGACAGCTGTTATATCACTGAATGACAGGGTGGCAGGAAGAGTTGTCATGGGAACAATAAGCCATGGGTGTAGGTTCTTAAGGGAGGAAGACATGCTGAAGACTGTAGCCTCTTCCAGTTTGCCATGGCTTCCCAAACAGTTTACCTGGAAAGGGGAGATTGGCTGTGTGGTCTCTTGTTCAATTAAATAGTGTTATATTGGGGCTTCCATCAAGATACCTCTGTGGATCCTTTTTAATTGTTGAACTTCAGTAATGTCCATCTAGACGAACAAAGTGATTCTCAGCACTGCACCCTGGAGGTGCTGTTTAATAGTAGGAAGTGCACCGATTATACTGCTTGTGTTTGCTAATGCTTTAAACTCTTTCTTTTCCCATTTTGCTTCATTTCTTTGGCTCAGTAGAATTGATGGTATCAACCAAAAGTGTCAATGTACGTGAGTCTTAATGGGCTGAAAGGGCCTTTAAATGAATTGAAAAAGCATTTAATCCTGTTAAACTTTGCTGTCTTAATTATATTCACCATGAGGTTTTGTTTTGCCTTGCCTTCTCTTACCAGCGAGAGTTTAATTGCACTCCATCTGAAGGTTTATAGAAACGAGGCTGGTGTGTTTGAGAGAGCGCAGTCCTGTGGCACGAACATCTGTAGAAGGAGTGATCTGTTTATTAAAATGGCCACCCTGCGAGTAGATTGCCTTGTTTTCTCCAATGTAGCTAAAATTGAGATGCTAATGGCTTCTGCGTGTAGCTGGGATGGCAAGCCACCACACCAGCTCTTTTAACTTGCCAGCATTCAAAATATTATTTAGTGAGCATTGCTAAGGGAAGATAAATTCAAACTTACACTGGGACAAGTGATTTCCTTGGGATTTGCCTGGTCTGAATTGTCAAGTCTAGTCCTTTGTTTTACACACCCAAGGTTCTGAAATGGAGTCACGTTTAATTGAGCCTTAAAAGACTTTACACAAGAAAACTCCAGCTTTTTTGTCTTTCAGATCAGGTAGTAATTGCATAGAATTCTATTCTCGGTGAGAAAAAATGCTCAGTGCCAATTTTAAGACCTGCAGGAAATCTGGAGTTAATAGGGAAAAAAATCACTTTTTAATCAGTTTTCATTGTCTGTGTATTTTATGTTTGTTACTACAAAATAAAGCCTCGGTGAATACCTAGTTGTGTTTAAATAGTTGAGTCCATAACCCAGCATAGTCCATCAGCCCTGTTTTCTAAAACTAACTGTATTGACCACATGTAGTGTTCATATGTTTGTGTGAGTGTGTGTGTGCGTATCTTTAGAAACCATTCATTGTTCTCATGACATTGTCTAAGGCCTTAGGCTATTATGTTGCCTAGTTTGCTGTAGTTACTGACTATTATAGTCTTTTGGAACTCACGTTGTTGCTTTTCGAGGTCTGTGCCCTTAATCACTAGGCATTATACCAGTTTAAAAAAAATCATTATTTCCTGATTAAAGCAAATTCTCTAGTACTCTCCAATAAGCATTATTTTTTTTGTAAATCTTCACATTGGACTCTGTATTTGAGGAAAGGAATTTTCATTCATTTATAAATACTCCACTATTTAGACTATTACCACCGGCTGGCCTTCTCTCAAGTTTGGGAGGCTAAATGCACTTTAAACAAATATTTCTGCAAACTGAGTGAAGCCTGTAATGGTTTCTTTTGCTGCTTACAGATGTTGATGAATGCACATCAAATCCCTGCACTAATGGAGATTGTGTTAACACACCTGGATCCTATTACTGTAAATGTCACGCTGGATTCCAGAGGACTCCTACGAAGCAAGCATGCATCGGTAAAGCAGGGTTTCTGTGCAGAGAAAACAGTTCTGTGAGATAGTCAGCAAGGCTGTTGGCGTTAAAGGGAACTTAATAAAACGAGGCACGAATCGCTTAAGCACTCTTGCATAGTGGATTTGTTTTGTAATGCCCTTGGAGAATCTCCCTTTCAACAGAAGCACTGTGTGCGTGTAGAACCCAGGCAATGCACTATCTGGCTTCAAAACCCTTCAGTCTGCCTTCTTTGCCTGTACAGCATGGCCTCCTCCTCTCAGTACCATCAGCATTACCCTTCGCTGAGCTTAAGATTTCTTGTTGTTTTCAACTACTGTTTTCTTTGAGCCCCACTCACAATCCAACACCAAATCGTGCCTTGTCTGCATGCAGAGTCCCATGGCTTCACCCACCACCACCGTCATCCAAACCCTACCTCACTGCTGATGCATCTCGGAATTCGTCTACCGGACAACTCCACTTCTCTTCCCCTTTCCTGTTCGCCCATGGGTGGTGGTTGCCTGGATTGACTTCTCCTGCCTTTAATTGCCCTTAACCCAGAAATCCTGTGATTTCTTTCGCTTACCCACCATTAGGTTCTGACTTTTAAGGTCTTCATCCCTTATGCCCTAAACAGATGTGTTAATAATTCCAGCCTCCCCCCACCTGCTCCTAATCTCACTGCACCCCATTTCCTTCTCACTTTCTAATTTTTTTAAGTTTTGAAACAATCTTTTCTCGTTTTACATACCAATCCAAGTTTCCACTCCCTCCCCTCCTCCCACCCTCTCACTTNCCCTTCCTCAGGGTAAGCCTTCCCAAGGGGAGTCAACAATGTCTGGCATATCACTTTGCGGCAGGACCAAAGCCCTCCCCGCTATATCTAGGCTGAGTAAGGTATTCCCCCCACAAAAGAATAGGCTTCAAAAAGCCAGTTCAAGCACGAGGGCTAAGTCCTGGTCCCACTGCCAGTGGCCCCACAGACTGCCCCAGCACACAACCCTCACCCACATTCAGAGGGTCTAGTCCTATGCAGGTTCCCCCGCTGTCAGTCTGGAGTCAGTGAGTTCCCACTAGCTCAAGTCAGGTGTTTCTATAGGTATCACCATCATGGTCTTGACGCCTTTGCTCGTGTAACTTCCTCCCTCTCCTTGACTGGACTCTGGGATCTCAGACCAGCGCTTAGCCATGTATCTCTGCATCTGCTTCCATCAGTTGCTGGATGAAGGTTCTGTGACGACAATTAAGTCTCCTGAGAAAATTGAGAGTATGGGGTAGAGAGAAGGGAAGGCAAAAGGGGAAGGAGAGGGGAGAAAGAGAACGGGAAAAGAACATGAGGGAGAGCAAGGAAAGAGATAACTTGATTGAGGGCGTCATTATGGGCCTAGCAAGAAGCCTGGCACTAGGGACATTCCCAGGAATCCACAGGGATGACCCCAGCTAAGACCCTAAGCAATAGTGGAGAGGGTACCCAAAATGACCTTCCCCTGCAGTCAGACTGATGACAACCTCGTTATCCTTCTCTCTTCCTTTCCCTATTTACCTACTATCTGGTCGGTGAAATTGCTGAAGAAAAGCTAGCGAGAGGTGGACATTTTGCTGAGAAAGCAACACACTCTTGGGTATCACATGTAAAAATACAGCGACTATTTCAAGTCACGTGCATTCTCTTACTGTTTTTCTCGGCGAGCATTGCAAAGGAATGCTGTTTGGCTCTCTTTCGTCTTCTCAGATATTGATGAGTGCATCCAGAATGGCGTTCTTTGTAAAAATGGCCGCTGCGTGAACACAGATGGAAGTTTCCAGTGCATTTGCAACGCTGGCTTTGAATTAACCACAGATGGAAAAAACTGTGTCGGTATGGCATTTTCTCTCTCCCTTGAAAATGGCTTTTAGAGGATATACATTTTCTTTAGAACCACACACAAGATTTCTACAAAAGCTTCCACATCTCACATGGGGAAGAAAGCTGGCCACACGACTTAGGTAAATAAAATATGAACGCATTTAGCATGAGTGCAGAAATAACGTGATAGAATTAATTAGTTATGTTACAACAACTCATGACTTACGACTTCTCTTATTTTTCTTATGCAGTATATATTTAAGTATAAATAACAGTTATTCTTCTGCAGTATGCTGTATTTTAGATACCAGGGTCATAACGCTGACAGGATAGAGAAAGAGCTTCCTTCTGAATTTGGGAGACTATGGCAAAGTTGTCCATAGTCACTGACTGGCATGTTTGGCATGCTAATCATCGTTGGTTGGCATGCTTAGCTGAGCAATAGATGCCAGAAGAGGTGTGGAACTCACACATTCGCTAAGGAAAGCCAGCTCGTTTAACCTGACTGAGGATTCCCATTCTTTAATTCTAGTGGAAAGCGGACCCCCACTGAAACCTTGTTACCTTCTCAGGAAAACAAAAGCCCCTGGTGTCTATATGGTTTTAATGGCAGCTAAACAATCAATGGGGAAAGAGGCCGTGAATTTGAGAGACAGCAAAGAAGGGCACATGAGAGGGGTTTGGAGAGAAGAAAGGGAAGGGAGAAATGATGTGATTATATCATGATCTCAAAGCGAAAGCTAAATGATTTTAAAAAGGGAAGCAGTGCCCACAAGCACAGGACTCATATATGAGGTAGTTTTTGACTGGAGAACGTGAAAGGAGAGGAAGCCTGGGCTCTCTGAGGCCAGGGTCAAAGCCATGCTGTCTTCTGTCGCAGACCATGATGAATGTACAACTACGAACATGTGTTTGAATGGGATGTGCATCAATGAAGACGGCAGCTTCAAATGCATATGCAAGCCCGGATTCGTTCTGGCTCCAAATGGCCGTTACTGCACAGGTACGCACGGCTTTGAGATAAGACAGTCACCATGATTGGAGCTATCCTTTTCTTATCTGTGGGTCATGCAAGGATAACTCCGTTTCCCTTACTTCCATTTCATGTTATTCACGTCTCTTGCTAGTTCAGCAAGGGAGATACCTAAAGCTTCCTAGGGGAAACTACACTGTGAGCTTAGAAACAGGAATGCCTTTGCAAAGTAACAAGGGTCTAGGAAAAATTAAGGAAATGGCACATAGATTTTAGCAAGTCTGAAGAAAATAGTACAGAATTAATTTCTTCCTGATTGTTGGCTAAATGAATAAGAGTAAGCGAAAACCTTGCTGTTTCCAGGCCTGGATTTTCTACACAGTATCACATCTTCTCCATAGCACTGATGTACAGGATACGCATCATAATGTTATGATCTTAATTAAGGGAAGATGTGATTTGGAGGTTTTCATTAGCTATTTTAAGTTCTAGTGGTAATTTTAATAATCAAAAGAGAGGCCTCCTGGAGCTATATGACATTGTATGACGTTCATGCTCACAAGCAGAACTTTGTAACATGGAACTCATTTTATGGTTTTGCCTTGGAAGCAAGCTTTTATTTTCATTTCAGTTTCCTCCCTTAGAGGAAATCAGCTCAATGAATGCTTTCTGCCTTCCATTTTACCAATCTACCTGAATAAAACAAGATTCATTACCAGTTCCAATGATTTCATTGAAATTCCAGGACAGTACGGATATAATATGGAACTAAGTTTATGCAATACAAATAGCTTTTAACTCCTCCCCCCACAAAAAAAAGAAGAAAGAAAAGAAAAGGAATACAAGATGAAGTGGAAAGCTATAGGTTTGGCTTGCTATCTCAAGGTCAGTTGACAGGATAGGTGACCAGCATTTCTCTGTATCATGCAGCATTGCACGACAGTCTGGAGCTTCATCTCAGGATTCCTTAGGAAAGTTAAATGCATGTATGAAGATGACTTTGGCTTCACCTGCATCCCTCCTGGAAATAATTTTCCATCAATTTTCTCATTACTAATATCAGACTCTAGATGTCATGAAATGGCCATAGCTTATCAGTTCTGTGTCTGAGGTGTTTTTCTGCTGTTGAGAAATCTGCTTAGTGTTGGACAGCATTTGATAAATGCAAGTGGACTGAAGATTACATGGACTATCTCGGCTTATTTTGTAGGTATGAAATGTTGAGATTAATGTCAAAACAGAGTCTATTTCTGCGTGGAAAAATATGGCAAAAATTGCTCATAGATTTGTAGATATTTACTTTGCTTAACTTGAATTAGATATTAGTAATAGTAAACAAGTTAATAAAATAAATAATAGATGTTATGAGACTCTCTTTTTCCCTCAATGCATTCAGCAGATTTTACTCACCCTTCTACAAAATGTGCTTGAGAGGACTATATTTTTATAGAAGGTCAGTTGCCATTTTTATATATTCTTTCTGCGAGTTACACCCAGTTGGAGGGCTAGTAGGATAGACCAGTTTAGAGAGCAAAGCCTTCTTCTCTGTAATGAACCAGCTTCTGTCCTCCTCTGGGCAGATGTTGACGAGTGCCAGACCCCAGGCATCTGCATGAATGGGCATTGCATCAACAACGAAGGATCCTTCCGCTGTGACTGTCCCCCTGGCCTGGCTGTGGGAGTGGATGGACGTGTATGTGTTGGTAAGTGAGCATTCTGTGATGCCCTGATAGTCCCAAGTAATCTCTGAACACATAAAATAGGATTTATCTACACAAAATAATGGTAATATTCAACCACAAACAGAATGCATGCTAAAAACCCAGGTAAAGCTTAATCATATGCCAAGTGAGCGGAGTCAGTCACCAAAAGGCTGTTTGGGGTGTGATGTCATTTATAAAAAATGTCCCAAAGATTCAAATCTGCATTCATTCAATGTGGTTGGTTATGGCAGAAAGGACTGGGTTGTAGGAGAAGAAAATGATAACTAAACGACATGCAAATGTTCTAAAAAACAATTGTGAGTATAAATGCTCTTAAAATGTAGTTTCAATGAATTAATTCTATAGCTTGTACATTATATCTTAATATAACTATTATAAAATGAGACCCCCACACTGTCTTCTTTCAAGACTTCTGATGATATACAAAGAAACAAGAGTACTGAATTCAATGGCAATTCCTGTTATTATTAATAACTGATATGAAATTAGGGTTACAGTTACATCCATGTAAACTCTTACTTTTATCCAAACAAAGCTTGAGACAAAAGTAACTTGTGCCATAGAAGTGTACTGCTATCTAAAGCTTAAAGTTTTTAAGGTTATTCCTCAAACCATCAACTCTGGAAGGGAAAATAGGAGGCTGAATAGACATTTTACCTTAAACCATTCTGAATTCCTTTTGGAAACATCTGCCGAGTGAGTACCATGAAAATGAATCAAAGCAGTCGTGCATTGGCTTTGAAAAGATGCTGTGGGTTCCTCGAAACCCAAGCCATAAAGCTGCAGGAACCTGAGGGAGGTTAGGAAAATGCATTCATGGGCTTTCCCTTCCAAGTACTTTCCGGAAACCTGAAGGATGAGTCTGTCATTTTGCGCCCTGAGATCTTCAACTCATGCAGGAAAATAGCAAGGCTGGTTTGAAAGTGTGTTTTGGGGAGAAAGGAAATTCTCAGCCATAGTTGTTAAGACTTTACTTCTAACTCTTGAATCCCAGGAGGGGTAAGGAGGACCAGGCAGGGCCGGCAGATGGAAACCATTTGTTCCCTTGGCCGCATCCTCTGTCCAGGCGAGGCTGCATTTCAGCCTGCAGGTTGTCAGCACTTAGCCACCAGAAGAATGCAGCCCCTTCCTGTGTGGAGAGCTGAAATATGTTCGGTCATCTTGAAATGCTTCGTTGCTTTTTGTCTACACCTACATGATTCCATTGAAATCTAAAAGTGAACATGAAGCTGGTTTGGGAAGGAGAAATTAGTTCTATTTCCAGCAGCCAGTCTATGAATATTTTTCATGAAATCCGCACTCAAAACCAAGACTTCATTCTTTTATTCACACACAGGGAACACATCAGAAATCACTGGAATGCTTTTGCAAATTTTTCATCATTATGGTGATTTCAATTTTTTTAAAACAAAGCACATCGTTAGGATGGAAAATTATATATTGCTGTTCTCATACCGTGGTGGATTTCTTCGGTCCACCCAGTAAACAGTGGGAACCATCCCTGATTATGTTATGAAGAAATCACTGCTATGAACTATTTGAATTGGCTCTTTAACTTAGATCTTATTTATATCTTTGTTTCTATAAGATTTGAGGTTTTTTGTTTTAATGTTCATAAAATTAAGCTATGGTTTTAATTAGTGTACTGAAGAGCCATGACTCATAAGCTGAATGTGAATAGGAGAGAAAACTTATGTTTCCATACCATCCCCCATCCTTTTAAATTTTATTTTTTTAGTTGACTTTTTTTTTTTTGGCAAAGTGGATCTCATAATGAAGGAAGAAAACTCAGGCTATTCCATGAATTAACTTTCAGGTAGCAAGAAAATTCTATGAATTTATTTAAATGAGAACCATCTGAATTTAAAAATTAGAATGTCCACTAGCATATAATAAGTAATATTCCTAGCTGGGTTTTAAATAACAAATTCCCTTCCCATCTCAGCTCTTCAGTGGGGAAGAGCTTTGGAGTGTAGAGGGAGAGCCTACACGGTGGAAGCAGGAATTCTCTGTGGTACTGGAACTGCCCTAGAATGGCTTCAAGATTTCCCAGCTTTTCAAATATTTAAAGCCACCTTCTTCCTATGCACCTGCTGCATGAGACCCTCTCTTCATGTGACCCAGTCTATAGACGTATTATCCTCTCCCTGACCACTGTGACCCCAGGCGAACACTCTCCTACCACCCGTTCCTCACTCACATAGGGGACATCATAACCCTGGACTTGCTTGCTCACCCTCCCAAGCAGAACTGAATAAAGAGCTCATTCCAGGGAATCCCATAGGACTCTTTGGATCCTGACAAGATTTAAGGAAGAAGAACCTCAATTTATAACCCAGATTATGCATAAAAACATCTTTTAATAACTATTCTCTTAAACATTAGATAGATAGGTAGGTAGATAGATAGATAGATAGATAGATAGATAGATAGA
>LOEQ01003440.1:42766-63535 GCA_001685075.1 Bramus lutescens
TAGATAGATAGATAGATAGATAGATAGATAGATAGATAGATGGATGATAGGTAATGTTGATAGATATATAGATAAATGATGTTGATGATAGATAGACAGACAGACAAATAATCCTTGATGTTGAATAGATATGAGGGATAGGTCATTAATTTCTTTATATTTTCAGGATGGGAATCCCAAAACTTGCCTTGCTATTAGAGAATTTTCATTTAAATTTTCCTTTTCAGCAGTTTTTTTTTAAAAAAAACATTAGCTTTAGAGCATTTCATCATGTTTCCAAACACCAGCATTGTTGTTTCTTAAAAGTTGTGTTCTTTCTTCACCAGTTCTGTTATTTACCAGTCGTGTAGTGTTGAACAAGATACAGTCCCTTCCAGAAACCCCTTTCCATGTTAGCTCTGTTGATTAAATATTGCTCCCACAACAGGTTCCACAGCTTTCTCTTTACTTGCTTTCATTTTTTTTACTAGTTTATGTTTATTTATTTATTTATTTATTTATTTATTTATTTATTTATTTATTGTTTTTGCCTTCATGTATGTGTAATGGTGTAAGTTTATTTGCACCATGTATGTGCTGTGCAGTTGGAGTTGCCAGATCCCCTGGAACTGGAGTTACAGGTGGTTAAGATTTTCCGTGTGGGTACAGGGAACCTGGGTCCTCTGCAGAAACAAGCATTTTAGCTACTGAACCCTCTCTCCCCAGCCCAGTGAACTTGCTTATGAAAAGCCGCCCATTGTCGGTCCTTGTCCTGAAAACAGCAGTTTCTTTGGCCTTATGCAAGGTGACTGGTAATCTCTAACACTCTCACAGAAACCCTATCGCAAATCCAGACTCTGTTCATGTCATTGCTTAACAGAGCTATAAATCCAATTCTTTCAATGGTTAAAAAAAAAAAACTGCTATGACCTAAGAAAACATTGTAAGACACATTCTAAAAAGCAGATACAATTATTTCCAACAACTCATGAACAGTATGAGATGCTTACAATGGGGTTATCTATCCCTAATGGAATTACCATGTTCTGCTGCTAAGATACTATGCCGTTTCTCTGACGTTTATGATGTTCTGTTTTTTTTTAAGTTGTTCAGTATTTACTGCCTCATAAAACTGTAACATATTTCATAAGGCTCAGGAGTGAGGGAAACAAGCAGAGTCGGGTTTTTAGGGGTGTGGATGGGCATAGTGGCAAGAAAGGGGTACCTGGGAAGCCACACAAGCCTACACTGAATCCCAGCTTGGGCCTTTGAGGAGCCTGTTACCTTGACCTCGTTACATATCCTTCCCTAGCTCTCGAGTTGGTGACCTGTTTCATGAGATCATGTCTGCATAGCCACTCAGTACATTGCCAGAGACAAAGTGATCGTTTTTCTTTTTCGTGTGTTTGTTTGTTTTGAAATAGGGTCTCACTATGTAGCTGGCCTCAAACTCACTCTGTGTCCCAGGCTGGCCTCAAACTCTCAGAGATCTGCCTGTCTCCGCCCCCTGAGTTCTGGGATTAAAGGTGTGTGTCACCATACTCAGCTCATTTTTTTTTCATAGCCTATTAATTGAGTGTTGGAAATAAAAACATGGGCCAGGCAGTGGTGGCACACGTCTTTAATCCCAGCACTTAATAGGCAGAGACAGGCAGATTTCTGCAAGTTCGAGGCCAGCCTACAAAGTGAGTTCCAGGACAGGCTCCAAAACTACAGAGAAACCCTGTCTCAAGAAAACAAAATCAAAACAAACAAACAAACAAAAAACAAAAACAAAAAGCAAAAAAAAAATCACCAACAGCATCCTGACAGGTCANNAAAGATGTCCTTATTCAAAAGGTCAAAGCAAGCCATTCCCTAGACAACAAGCTAGTCACTTCATGGCAGTTTATCCTCACTGTTCCTTAGAACTCACTGGAGCTAAGTGCTAGGCTGAGGCTCAGACAACTCCACAATTAAAGCTCAAAGTGGTGTTTTTGACTGTCGCTATATCCTTAGCCAATGAAAGACCTTGAGAATAGGGGAATGTTGGGTACTTGTGTGGGCCAGGGTAGGGCTGGGGACCACAGCTGTTGGGATGTTTTCGGTCGTTCCCTTTTGTTCATTTCCCAACTGTGAAGATGCAAAAGGACAGGAAATGGCAGGTGCTCTCTGGAAGTTCCTAGTGTCTTAGCTTCTCAGGTTAAAGAAGCTTCCCATCTTACAGCCCCTGTCTCTCTTACCACCCGTTCATTTCCATTAGACACTCACATGCGTAGTACCTGCTATGGCGGAATCAAGAAGGGGGTGTGCGTGCGTCCTTTCCCTGGCGCCGTGACCAAGTCTGAATGCTGCTGTGCTAATCCAGACTACGGCTTTGGAGAGCCCTGCCAGCCTTGCCCTGCTAAAAATTCAGGTATTCCCTTGTAAGAAACTAGAACTTCAACGACAAACTTGTCCAAAGATTGCATCCGCTCGGAAGTGTCTTGTCCTTAATCTGAACTGAGGAAGAAAAAGCGAGTTTGCATTGGTGTGTGCGGTGTGTCGTCAGAAGTCTCAGACTGTGTGTAAACTTTTGCTGTGCCACAGTGATCACAGTGAACAGCAACTCTTTGCTTGTGCCGCTGTGATTGTGGTACAGATTCTATATTTGAATGTTACCCTCAGTTCCCTTGATCTGTGTTGTTATGGAGAGTGTAGAATACCTTGACATGTATGTGCCATTATTGAATTTATAAATACAAGACAATCTGGTTGACTTTGTAAAAGTCTTGACACCTTATGATGTCAAGTCTAAGGTCCATCAAGGTTGACTCTTGTCCATTCATACTTTCAAGGAGCCTCTGGAATATGCCTAAGGACAGCGGGGTTCGAAAATAAACAGCGTCCCTGGTTTTTCTTCAGTTTGAAAATACTTGGGATCACAGGCAGCAAACACAAATTACAATGTGTGTGATCGGCACCTTGAAAGGGTCACGAGCAGGGAAAGTGTGAAGAATGAAGCAGTCAGTTGCCTGGGGCAGTGGGGAGAATGCAGCAGAGAGGTGCACACTTAGTTGATTCTCTTTCCAAGTAAAAGTTGATGGGTTTTGAGTTCTGTGAACAGTCTTAAATGGGTTGTTCGAACATTTGAAAAAATATTCCATGCATCTGGAATTACTGAATATGACATTTTCTTTTTAGAAAGAAAAAGAGTGGTGGTGAAATATCCTAAACTAAATATCATTTATAAAAACACAGATTTAAATGGAAAGGAAACATTTGATATATCATCCCTCACTCTTCAAGGAACAGATGTTAATCAGTAAGCAAACACTCTGTTGAAAAAAGTTTAGTTCACACAGGGGTTAGCAAAGGAGTATGCAAATCTTAGTTTTCCATGTGAATAAAAAGTCTGCTATAAAATTATAATAAAATGACAATTTTATTTATAAAATTGCAGAAGCTATAGGCAATTGATTTTTCCTATGATGGGAAAATATGCCGGAACAGATACTCTTAAATGGCAGAAGGCTGAGTATTCTGGGAACAGGGAAGGGATGTTAGCCTTAAAAGAATTATGCATTTGGATAAGTTTTACTTCCAAAGAAATTAATTATTTGAGAAGCATAGCTGAAGCTGTCATTGCCTGTCTAAGTTTTTCCAAGTTAGAAAAAACCTAACTATATCAGTAAGGGACTGATGAAGAAATATAGTCCCTCCATATAGCTGAGAATAAAATATTGATGCCCTAGTAAAGGGGACATTGACATGGCATGTCTGTGACAGATCTCTCAGGACCCAAGCCTATTTCCTTACCCACCTCAGTAGCTTGGGGCAAATAACTCTGTTACTCTTTGTCAATTTTCTCTCCTGTAAGAGGGGGAAAAATGTTTCTAGCTGGTTGTATTAGAACAATTAGATTAATTATGGGATGTAAAATGGAGAGTACCTGGTATTCGGTAACTATGATGACATAAGTTTTGACTCTTGTCATGTTGTCATGGAGAAAAGAAGCCAAAGGCAATATGGTGGCATGTCTTAGATTAAAGTTGCATGTGAAAAATATTGAAACATTTATCAATATAGTGAGATCATCCCAAACCATGGTTGCAAGTAATTCTACTTCTTATACTTTTCTGTGATTTTTTAGAATTCTTGAAATTAATATGGTCTAGAAAATAGTGATTTTTTTCATTATTAAAATGAATTTACATAAAATTGTTATGTTAATGACAAAGTGTGGAATAAGCTTCTTTTAACTTTTCTATTTCCATTGTTATGTTAATGGAGGAATGTGGAGTGGGCGTGGCTTAACACTTTGTCTGTTTTCACCACACAGCTGAGTTCCAAGGTCTTTGTAGCAGTGGAGTGGGCATCACTGTGGATGGAAGAGGTAATCCTGCTCAACTCTCAGTCTCAAGGCTTTCTGATTATTATGTGAATATGGTTATATTTACTGTGAAAATGAAGAAGTGGAGACTGGTAGGGTGAACCATCTTCCGTCTTCCAGAGAAATAGTTGTTAAGTTAGATGATATTAGTGGCATTTCACATGTTACTGCTTTTCACGACAGATAAATATTTGTTAAAAGTGCTTCACTGAGAATCTTACAAGACACATCCATGATTTTATGTGTCTGTTTCTTTAAGAGAGCACTACATCAGATAATGATGCAGATACAGCTAGGAAAAAAAATACCCATCCTTAAGGGATATTTGATATGGATGAGGTCTGGGATATACCGTCCTGAAATAACTAAGATCGTTTATGCTCTAAAAACCATCAAAATGTTCCTGTCCAACTGCAGAAGTAAAATTCATCCACGGTTTCTTATTTCCAACTTTGTGTCATGTTTTAACAAGACTACGAAAGAGAAGCAAGGGTGTCTGTGTTGACAAATGCAAAGGTTTGGGACCTGGTTTGGGCAGACTGTAAATCTTCAGGTGGTGCTGTTACATTTTTAATGAGTATCTGAGACCAGAGAAAGAGGCAGAATATTACTGGGATATGTTTTTCCCAAATACAAAATGAAAACATAGGTAAATAAGCAGAGAGTTTCTTAGAAGGTCTTTCTAATTCCATTTTCCTTTTTGAAGACAATGTCCTGAAGCTCAGGTTGGCCTTTAATTCCTGAGCCTTTTTCCCTGTCCCAGCACCTGGGATTATAGGGATGTTCTGACTGGCAGATCCTTCCCAATTCCTCTGAACAGTCATCACCAGAATCTGATCACAGTGAACCAAATGGGGACTTTTGCAACACAGTAGTTTGTTGTTGGGTTTTTATTTCCCTTTTGTTGCTTTCTTTTGTTTTTGTTTGTTTGTTTTGTTAATTGCCTGTCATTGGCCTCCCACCAAAGCCCACTGCCTGTTGGGAATTTCGTGTTTGTTTGACTGGAGTTCACCTGCTACTGTCCCTGGGCAGCCAGGCAGTAGTCATGTCCTTGGCTTGTTGTAAACTGAGTTGTCGAGTAGCCATATTTTAGTGACTTCTGGGTTCATTCTGACTCAGGAACAATGAGAAGCACTATGTATCCCATTACTTAAATAATTGCTAATTATGAGAACAAAGCAAGAACACCCTGTGACTATGAAGTCATATAGGCCTTCCTAATAAATCTCTAAGTTTTAATTAGATGACTAGAATACCTATTAAATTGAGATTTCTTTTGGATTTTGAGCACACAGCCCGTAATTTTTCTTCATTAAATTTGTCAAAAATATAGACATCTACATTGCTTAACTATTTGGGTGGGGCCAGCTTCTTTCATTACTTTCTCTTGACCTACCAGTGAAGTGTTGTATCCTTCAGTTTTTTTTTTATATATTTCCTTTTTCTTTCTAAAACACAAACGGTAGGTTTTCAAAGTTAGATGCTTCATGTGTCAAAAGCTCCTTATTAGATCCTCCTGTGTCAGCAAACAGGTGTTTGTGAGTGTTAAACATCCTGCATTTCATGCAGATATCAACGAGTGTGCTTTGGACCCTGACATTTGTGCCAATGGGATCTGTGAAAACTTGAGAGGCAGCTACCGCTGTAACTGCAATAGCGGCTATGAACCAGATGCTTCTGGAAGAAACTGCATTGGTAAGTTCCTGCGGATATGTGTACAAGAGCCATTTGGGTCATTTAATTCCATGGATCAGAGGAGGAACAATAATTAACGATGAAAACTAGAACTCCCATAGCTTTTCTTATTGCCTTTGTATTGTACATTGATACAAAATTATTACAATTGAGTTCTCCAGGACAGCGTCGAATTTGATAGGGTACTGTATATTTAAATAGTCTTTTCTCAAGAGAGTGACTACAAATGAATCATTCACAGACTGCTTCTCTGTAGTTATCTGAATCCTAAATGTTTTCGGCGAGGTGTAGACTTCAAAATCTAACATACTTGATAGGTTGGGAAAGTGTGGTGATCCAGGATGGAGGAACCTTGACTTTATCAAGCAACCACTAGTTACTGCTATGCCTAAACATGATAGCTGAGAGAAATCTCTTCCTTTTATAACTTACAAAAGAATGTGGAAAACAAACTCCTGTGTAATTTATATTCAGCAGAAGGAAAGGGAGGAAGATAAGAAGACTTTCAGGCCAATGCTTTATTAGTTTACATCGTCAAGAGATTGAACAAAATCAAAACTGTCCCACAGAACAATTGAGTCCATTTTCATAAAATGAGAATTATTGGAACTATCAGTGTACATAATGTTTACAAATTACCCAGAATGCTTTTTACAACCAAGCAACTGATGATTATGAGTAAAGAAACTTAATAGCTGTGTTTTTGCTAAGGGTTTTATTGCTTAGTATACCCATTTTATCTTGAATTTAAGATATATACAGATGAATTTAAATTATGTTCTTATTATTACATACTTAAATAGACTATTATATACTTAAATGAACTAAACACATATAAGAAAATGTACCAGCCAAAGATTATTGAACAGTTTTAAAAACATGCAGATGGTCCAGGAGTTTGGAACCATTTCTAGGAGCTTGCCTAGAATTCTGGAAGCCTTGGGTTCAATCCTCTGCACCACATAAACCAATGGTGGTGGCACATACCTATAATCACAGAATTTGGGAGTCAGAAAGATCAGGAATTCAAGCTCTATGACAACCATAGTCCCTGGTCAGCCAGGCTGGAAATCCTGTCTCAATAAATAAATAAATGGAAATCAAACCACCCTTTGTTAAGTGGAAGCAAAGGCACTTCCAAATGAGCATGTGGGTGGGCCCTTTGAAAAACCAAGAAAATCCTGTGACCAGTCCCACGCAGAACTCAGGTCACACAGCTATGACACTTTACATATGTGTGATGTTTGTTAAAGACTTATAGATGAAGGGATTGGAAGGATGTTACTGCAGTTAAAAACACTGAGTGCTCTTCCAGAGGACCAGGGTTCAGTTCCCAGGACCCACATGGTGGTTTATAGCTCCCTGTGACCCCGGTTTTCAGGAAATGTGATACTCTCTCTCACTCTCCACATTGTATGCACACAGTGCACATACATATATGTAGGCAAAACATACACACATAAAATAAAAAACATGAAAGTCTTATCAAGTATTTGACTCATCATTTTCTTACCCATTTCTCATGGAATTGAACTGTGTATTGTAGTACACATACATCAAAGTCCTCAACCTCAGCAGCACAGGATGTGACCTCATTCGGGATTGGTTTTTTTCTTAATATATGTCTAACTTTTGGAGAATTTCATATGTGCATACAAAGCATGTTGAGCATATGTCTCCTGCCCCTCCCCCAGCTTCTTCGACGCCTATCCCTCCCCCTTCTACTCTCCCGCCCCCTCCAACCTCATCCATTCTTTTAAAAAAAATTAACCAATTGAGTCCAATTTGTGTTGCCCATCTATGTGTGGGTGCTTACGATCATCCACTGGAGCGTGGTAACCCTAGTAGGGGCCACAGCCTTGAAGAAAAGTGACTGGGTTTATACAATTTTCATTTAAGAAGACATATTAAAAGATGGAATCAGAGCAAAATATAGCATCCAGAGTGGGTAAGACTCAAGTGAAGCAGAAAGATAATACTACCTATGGTGATGCTACGTGAAATCGTTTCCTGGTCCCTGTTTTAGTATCATCAGGGTGACCCTATGCCATTTGACCAAGGGCAACTTCTTGCGAGAGGAAAAATGTCACTTTAAGCAAAAGAACTCTCTGTCCCCAAGTGTGGTTATTATTTCTTCCTCTTGGTAACCAAAATTGCTGATAAGAAGTCAGTGCCTATAACCTCAGCCCACAGTGAGTGAATTCGGTGCCAGCGTGAGATCTGTTCCAAATAAAGTGAGATAAAGTTACTGCGAACGTTTGAACTGTAGGTTTTAAACCATCTTCCCTGGGCCTTTCTGGATGGCCAGAGGAATGTAAGAAATGCATCAACAGTGCTCCGCTAGGAACTCCTCTTCCTTAGCTGAAAACACAATGGGAAAACTTCCCATAACTGACACTTCATGCGTTCTTGGAATTTTAATAGAAAAAATTGAAAAATATCGTATTCTTATTATGTGTAAAGTTACTGGCAAATGAGTTTAACTATTATACTTTATCAGTGTTTTAAATGTAAAAATAAACCTAGCATAATCACTTTTAGGGAGTGCGGGAAGGTAACTGAAGGGGAACAAAGAATGAGCCCTTGCTAAGTCTGACACATTTTCCAAGGACTTCAGAAAATCATAAAAGTCTCCACCAGCATAAGAAGAAGGTCCCCTCTGAATAGCACAGAATGTGTTTGCTTCAGTGTGGCATAAAAATACTGAGTCAGAGAAGAGAGTGAGGGACAAAACCAATACAAATAAAGCGTAGGTGGTTTGTGTGATGTTCGGGTAATCATGTCCACCTCTTGTCTTGTGCTGACTGCTTGCAGACATTGACGAGTGCTTGGTAAACCGGCTCCTTTGTGACAATGGCTTATGCAGAAACACCCCAGGGAGTTACAGCTGCACATGTCCCCCTGGCTATGTGTTCCGGACAGAGACAGAGACCTGCGAAGGTAAGGGCTGAGCTGTCTTCCTTGACTTGGCATGTCTGAGCCCAAAAGCACCTCAAAATGCATCCGCAGAAGTCATAGTAAAGGGGTGCCATCAAAATACGTGCAAGAGAATGTCTTCCCTGTTTTATGATCTCCGTCCATGGATTTAAAGGTTCTGGGAGTGGCATTCATGTAAACACAGTTTATAAACACTGTTGGTTTGTTCTGTTCACATAGGTGATCATCAAACAGCTGGAAAAACCAACAGAAAGAGCAGTATAACTTCACTTGTTCAAATAAAATATCTGATTTTGTTCACTTGGTTTACCCTTTAAAAAAAAATCACTGTGACACACTAACCTAAAAACCTAGATTCCAAAGTACTCAGCGGCTAGCCACTTCATTGTGAAGTGGATTGTTGATAGTGTCAAAACCTTGACCTGGAAAAATATTTGGAGCCTATGTGAAACTAGTTCCTCCCTGAAATATATACTCTATGAAAATTATCCTTTCCGCTTGACTAGCTGAAGGATATCATTTGGGTTTGTAGCTCTAAATTAGGTCAATATTTTTAAACCTCTATTTTTCTGCCATGAGTTTTTGCGGTGCAAGTTTCTTGAACAAGTTCAATGCTTAAGGAGGTCTCTGTTTTCAGTGGGACTCGGGCTATGATGGGAGTGCATTCAGGGATGACTTGATATCTTGATCCCAGTTCTGTTTCAGAATAATCTGTTTCTTAGCTACCATTCATTTTCTTCCTTTAGTGTCTAGGATGTGGGCCTGCAGACAGCTCCTATATATGCTCAAACCCTGCTACCACTTCCAAATAGTAGCTCGTTTTAAGAAAATTAATATGAATTATTGC
Source organism: Bramus lutescens (assembly GCA_001685075.1). NCBI lineage: Eukaryota > Metazoa > Chordata > Mammalia > Rodentia > Cricetidae > Bramus > Bramus lutescens. Next base: position 52,576 of record LOEQ01003440.1, read on the forward strand.
AGTATAACCCTTCCCTTTTCTGTGGGTGTGATTGTTCCTCGGCAGCTCCGCACCCAGGAGAAATGCAATAGCACTATTATGAGGTGGGGGGAGATATTAGCATCCTTTTCATCATCTTCTTTAACTTCAAAGCATTCTTGTGGACAGAAGCAAGTTAGGACTATTGAACAAGATGCCAAGACACAAATGTCTCAGCTGAAGCCAAAGGAATGCAATTACAAAGCACAGCTCTAAGTTTGGATTAAGTCGGAGGGACCTCTGAAGAACAGTAATTAAGTGGTGTGTGTTGGGGGGGAATACTCATTTACATAAAATGACATTTTCCTAAACTGAGCTAAGATAATTGTTTCCCGTATTGTCTGGCAGGACACACCCATCCTTTCTGGGTTGGAGTACTTGTCTTCTCCACAGATGGTCAGGGCATCCCCTAAAAGCAAGGGGCATCTTTTGGTAAACCCTGCTAGGCTCTGCAACTATATATGTGACATTTTCTATTTCCTGGCTTCCATTCACACTCCCAACACCCATTTTCCTTCAACGTTCTCTGAGAAAAGCTTCTCTAGAGCATTTCCCTGTATTGCTTGTCCCCCAACCCAGAAAGGCGAGGTAAGGGGTTTGTAGCGTTTTCATCTTTCCTGGATATCCACACCTCTGCTCCATTTTATCAATTCGGTTCTCTGCTAAAGGGTAAGTTTCTCTAAATCTCAGGAAATGCAGAAAGTAAGGGTGGATGTGATATTGTCTCGATTAGCTCAGAACTATTGCTGATTAAAGTCTAGTTTCCCATCTGTCACATGCAACCGTTCCCTCTGGCGATGGCATGGGACAGAGAGTGGGAACCAAGTGGCTGGAGTCTGGCTCTGTGGTGCGTACACTGAATTGTCAAAACAAGTAAGACAGTGTTGAAAGGCATTGATAGGTAAACTACCAAACAGGTAAAAGACAGAATGACATTAAGTAGCAAAATGCTGGCTTGTCGCATAAACTAGTAACTCACTTCAGTGGCAAATCAGACAACAAGGAGGGTAGAGATGTCTTGACTTACTTTGTTCAAAGAGCACTTGTTCCCACAAACCTTAGTCTTTCCTTTGATATGGAAATGACTTTTATCTGGGGTTCATAGGAAAGGAGCCCATAGTCTATGAATAAAGATGAAATGATAGAAAAATATTTTGGCTCCAACCTTATGATGTTGGTGGAAATTTAAAAAAAAAATCAGTTAGCCTGGAAACTTGCCCAAGTAACTATTTTACCCACTGTTATTTGCCTTTCATTTAAAGTTTTCCCCAAACTACGTATGTACCGACCAAGTGGCCTCTCATCTCTTGTCTCATTGAGTCTCCTGACTTCCACCATTGGGCGCAGTCAATTTGTCAGCCTGGTCTCTCCTCTCCAGTCTTCCTTCACCAACTTCCATGGGCTAGACAGAGAATTAGTACCAGACTCTTTGCAAATTTCAGCTTTTTGTGTATGTGTTTTCTCTGTTCGCTTACTCTATTTGTAATTCATGGTTTCAATAGATTAATTTAAATATATAATAATCAATAGTACTAATAAGCAGGAGGTTTCTCTGTATTTTAGACTGAGGTTGCAAAAGAATTATTTCATTTTGCTTGAGCTTGGAGAGTCTGTGAAAGTTAAAATTTTTACATCCAGGACTGTGGTTTCAATTGTGTTTCCAGTGACATAACTAGTTCAATGTAAACCAGATGTGCTTTGAAGTTTATTTCCAGAAATGTACAGTGAACTGTTTCCATTTCTGCTTTCATGACATTTATACCATAAAAACATTGTATTTAAGGGAAAACTAAATAGCTGATATTTGTAGTTGTCGCTGTATGTGTTTATAGATTTTGAATTGGCCCTTGCTTAATTCAAAATGGGTATTTGTGAAACTATGACACCAGCCCTTCTTTTTTTGGAGGGGGGCCTCTCACAAAAGGAATTAATTGGAGAATTAAATGTGGGATACCCTCAGCTTGCATACTTCATGCTCATCTCATTTCTTTTGTACTTAAATTTTCATGAAAAGGTTTCAAGACTTTTCATTGAAAAGCCTTCCCTTTGAATTAGTCTTATAAATACGTGTATTGTTCTTTCAAGAAGTCCTTTTCCATTGCAAGTAACCTGAAAGCAAAATGCACTCGCATTTTCCACAGTAATTGTTAGTTCAAGAGCTAAATTAATACCTGAGCTCATCTCTACACACCCTGAAGTGACAGTAATTGCTCTCTACAGAGATTTTTTTAATTAAAATATAATTATATAATTCTCTCCTCGTCTCTTCTCTCTCCAGCTCCTCCCATGGACCTGCCTCTCAAGTTCATAGCCGCTATCTCTTTAAATGTTGTTACATGTGTGTGCATCTAAATATATAACTATAACCTGCTCAGTCCACATGATGTTGTTTGTATGTGCATGTTCTTAGGGTGACCACTTGGTATTAAATAACTAGTTGGGGCATCTTCCCTATGCTTAGCATTCCTTGTCTGTAGTTCTTGGTTTAGGGTTTAAGCCCCAGTGAGATTTCCCCTTCCTTTGCTAGAACATCTTTGGTATTTGTACATAGATTTTTAAGTTGATATTTTAGCCCAATGACTGGTAGTCAGCTCTGAGCCTGGTCCTTTCAGGACTGATTTATTTACATTTCACTTGAGGTAGTCAGGAGCAAGCACTGGAGTCTTCTAGCTTTATTTACATTATTTTGAAGAAAAGAAGTGTCTATATTAAATCCAAAGATATGTGTAGAGAGGAATATCTCCTTGGGATCTCAGAGACCCTTCTATTTAACCTAAAAGCGTTAAGGTACGTTGCTGTATTTGGAATAATTAAGCAAGGATAGATAATTAAGTGGCTGCCTTTGTAACTGAGTAATTGGATTTTATGGAAAGTGACTTTGATGTTATCATTCATATTTAAATCGAGGCCTGTGTCTACCTTTTATTAATTCATATGGTATGCTATTTAACTTTGAGAATTTCTTAGTCACCTCTTGAAAATGTAGATTACTATGATTCTATTTGCTTTTGACTTCAACAGAAACTGCTTAGGTTACTGGTATATTATTTGATTTAAGACTAAAAAGCAGTAATAATTAAGTCCTACTCAATGCAATTAAATTTATTTTCTTTCTTTTTGTATTGGTTCTGGAGATTAAATTTAGCACCTGAGGCATGCACTCCACCAACAAACAACTCTTCCATCCTGCCCCGGCTCTAGTTTTCCTAATTTATGTCTTACTAAAGTTAATTGTGTAAAGTAATCATGTGACTGTAAAGGGCTGAAGAAACAGAATGGTAAATGGTGACTGTGGAGAATTCTGTAGCCAGGATAAATATCCCAGTTCTTTTTCCTTGGGTTGCCTCTAGGAATTCAGAATTAAAGCCAATGCTGGTATGCTTTTGTCTTCAAACTTCAGAGAACTCTAAGAGACAGAAAACAATGAAGCTTTGTTGTACCAGTGGATTGCACCTGAGTGACAACCAAGAAGCAAACCAAAGCAGCTATATATAGAGTCGTAGAAGGCACACATACTGAACCCTTTTCCAAACAGGGTGTTTCTTGTGGTCCTACTGAGGGTCCAGTCAAGTAGATGTGTAAACCACACTGTAGAACATGTCTTCATTCCCCATTCACTTTAGGCCTTGCAGATCCATGTTAAAATTATAAGAGCCAAGTTTACCAGACATTCTGGCATAGCGCGGCTTGCTGGAATAATATTTTCCAGAAACGCATGGCAGCTCTAACGGAATCTTTTCCTTCTGCATTGTAGACGTAAATGAGTGTGAGAGCAACCCGTGTGTCAATGGGGCCTGCAGGAACAACCTCGGCTCTTTCCACTGTGAATGTTCACCCGGCAGCAAGCTCAGCTCCACCGGATTCGTCTGCATCGGTGAGCTTCCTACAAGGATTCCATGTGAATACACACACACACACACACACACACACACACACTTCTTATCCTTCAAATGCTTTAGGCACTGGTACCATCAAATCCCTATCACAGATCTTTAAACCCTCTTTTGTAATCAAAAACACGATGGAACTTAGATTCAGTTCAGAGGATAAGAATTTGAAGATTTTTAAACAGGAACATGTAGAAGGAGTTTAGTATTTTCCTTTCTCTCATCCATCATCTTCCTAAGCAAAGAAGATAAGTGTTCTTCTGCTTTGGAAAAATCTCTATGGATAAAAACATGACTCAAAATTACTAAGGCCGGTTCTTTTATTCCTGATTTTGGTCCAAGATAGGATTTTGATGTATAGCCCAGGCTGACCTAGAACCTGACGTAGAGAAGGCAGATTGGGAAGTGACAAATCCCCTGTCTCAACTTCACAGATCCTGGGATTGCAGGCAGGGGCCACCGTGCCTGCTCAAGATCAGGTCTTGGTAATGGCACAGAATGTGTACAGAGTGTGAGAATGTTATCTGAGAATAAATATCGTGCATAAGAGAAAGGTCTGCCCGGGGCATTGCTCCCTCCATCTAGTGGCATGCCACAATCCCCATGGCTATCTAATACCTAACTTTAAAGGAAGCTACACAGTGCCATATACATGGGCAAGTTCTTGTTTGTTGTCTACCAAAATCAATTACCGATTTAATAGTTAAGTAAAAGATACAAGTGTTTTCATCATTGTCTCCATAGACAGCTATGTTACTTACTTGTTTTTAGTTAGAAATGAGCAAGGCCCAGATTATCAATGGAACCCTCTTTGCAGACATGACATTCCTGTCTTCATCTCCTAGTGAAACATGGCCACTGGAATCTAAGCATTGGTTGGTTCTCCTTTCAAAAATCACTTGCCACATGCCTTGGGCAGAGCTGCATTTTTTTAAAATCTAATTACCGGTGGTGGGGTATGGGGTTTGGATCTGTAAGGCAGAAATATTTTGGCTAAGGCACAATTTCCATCCAAGATGGAGTCATTTTTATTGTATAAAGGAAATGAACTCAGCATCAGTCAATTAATAGTCAGAAAGCAATCTGTATGCCACTTGAGCATCAAAGGCATCCTTCTTTCTGTTTCATCATATAGACTTTTATCATCTTGGCCTTTTGTCCTTATAGTTATTAATGAAACAAAGACAGTTTATTTGCAAATCATTAACTCATTCTTCCATTTGCCAACAACTAAACACCACCACATTTCCACAGCCAGTGTCTTAAGCTTTTCATTCATTACGATAAAATTTGAGTGTTTCCATTAGTTTTCTCTTTCCACCATGTGAATCCCAGGAATAGAACTCATATCATCAGGCTTGTTGGCAAGCACCTTTACCCACTGAGCCATCTCTCCAGCCTGCCTCGAGCATGTTTTCAATGGGGCTATCTAATCAGTGATTACCCTGCCACCTCTAGTCACGGGGTATAAGCCACAGGGCATAAAGAATGAAATTTCTTCTGTGTGGTTACTAAAGTCAGACCATCTGTGACTTCTTTGGGTTCTAAGAATAGTTATGGACTTTGAGTTAATCCTTCAGATACCCTAAAGATTATCTTCAGTGATTTTCTAAATGTTTAAAAGACAACTGTATCCTGGTTGGTGTTGTTAGACATGACAGAATAATGTATTTAACTCAGCTTTCCTGCATTGCTCTGCTCTGGTTCCGTAGTGCCATATAATCCACATCTGTGTCCCTTGTCTTTGTCCCAGGTCTGGATGCATTCTTGCCCCGTGTCCCTAACTCCCATAGACATAAAAGAGCAGCAGCTTCTTTGCTATTGGATCCCATGTTTTATTCCTTATGATAGACTATTAGCAAAGAAGCCTGTCACTCACTTTCTCAGGATTTGCATTGTGAGCATTCCAAGTGCAACTGTTTTCTGGCTCTTTTTAAATTATTATCATTATTTGCTATGTCATTCTTATTATCCTGACCTCCACCCTGATGTTTATCACCAGTTGGCCCTTGATATCCTTGCCTCCCTGTGTGCACTCACCCGTTTCTCAATTCCATGGATCCATCCTCACCCTTCCATTAATTCCAGGCTGTGTTTCCACCTGACTGCAACTGTTTCCCTTTGGATGTCTCGTGATATCTCAGTAGAGCACGTCTAAAACAAGGCTCTGATTTCTAAACTCAATCCTGTTTCCTAGACACATATTTATCTTCACCAATGGCAGCTCCATTCTTTAAACTGCCGCCCCAAATTCTCCTCTTTAGCGTTGATACCTTACTCCCGAACTCCACATTGAATCCATAGGCATGGTCTTTTGATTTTCTTGCTGGTTACCTATGTTTCTGCTACTTTTCACTCCCACCCGTTATGTTTCTTCTAATTTTAAATTTAATTTTTTTAGGTTAGCTTAACATAGTAATATATTTCATCCCAGCACCTTCATACACACATCCTATCTTACTGTGTTCTTCTTCATTACCCCCTGTCCTTGTCACTGTCTTTATACAAACTGGTTAGGGTTAGGGTTAGATTTTTGCCAAAGCAAACACTGCCCCAAAGGAAAAAGCAAAGACAAAGGAAAAAGAAAGCAGCTGCCCAGCTCCTCCCATACCCTCACCCAGCTCCTCTAACACCCTCTGCTTCTCCCACACTCATCCAGCCCTGCCCACACTCTGAATTCCTCATGCATTTTCACCCAGCCCTCACACATTCTTGTCCACAACTTTTTGTATTAGGTCAAGGAAAGAATTGTTCCTTTAGTTTAATCCCTACCACCAAAAGATTTGGGCCATGGAAACTTCTTGTGATATACACAGGCATTGTAATTATTTCTCTCCTAGTTCCCACTCTGGATTTATGAAATCACTTTTGGTTTTGCTTTATTGTAGAATTTAGAAGTAAAGCTTTGCAAATCGAATTAAATGAGATTCCAATACCTTCTGTGGGAATACACTTTGATATCCCTCAGCTGTGTGCAGCGATATGTTCTTAAGGGCTTGTTATCAGATTCATCTGAGGCGACTGTCACGAGTTCAGATTTCTTAGCTGCACATCCAGAACTCTGTTGCCCGTATTGTGCACACTTAACTGAAAGCCACAACTGTACAAAGAAAATTAAACACGCAGTTGTCTAGGCAGTTACCTGTGGCCCTGTCAGTTTGGAATAAATTCACTACCATTGCTTCAGAATCAGGTTGTCATTTGCTCTTTGTTCAGTTAAAAACCTGTTATTCTGCCCAAAGCCTCCCTAACCACTGACCATTCCCTTTAACACATGTGGGGTCACAAGCTCGATGTCCATGGTCACTCATTAGGATTTTACTATTTAAAGACAGCTAAATGAGATATGGAAACATTTTAACAATTAGGAGTAGCTATCTCGGGTGCGCAGATTGCTAGGGGATTTTTATATCTTATTTATATTTCTCTATTCTCTCAAATCATTGATGATAAATAAGTATATATTAGTTTTAGCAATAGAGCTAAAGCTAAAGATAAGAAGAATTCAGGACAAAGTACCGAAAAGCAAACATTCCTTGAAAGACCAAGAGATGACTGGTGCTTTCACCTTTATATGTTATCATCATACATTTATCATCTTTGGGCTCCCTTTTTTCAGATTTTTTCCCAAGTTATTAATCAAATAAATGTCCACAGTTAGGGAAATACTGGCTCCTCTAGAATAGAATGTAGAGTTTGACTGGCTTGTTCAATGAAGAATTGAACAAGGGAATAATGAAAATGATATATATTTGTTCTTAACTGTGAAAACACATGCCATAGAGGTTATTCCTTTCCGCCTGTGTTATGGTGTTGTCATGGCAATGTACCATATTCCTAGTACCAGAATGAACCCTTGGGCAATAATGGTTATTTCTCTATAGCTTATTAATAGATGCAATCGTGTTAATGGCCACATTGTATGGGATAGCTCAGTTTAGTATTTGTCTTATGCAGCATTTAAATACAGGCACATGTCAATATGTTCAAAGAATGTAGTGTCAAAATGACTTTAAGAATTAATACTCTTGTATCTTTTTCCACTGTAACAAATCCCTTTGGTGTCAGAGAGTTTTCTTCCCAGGTAAGAGCTTCCCAACCTCTCCGATTCCTTTTCAGACAGCCTGAAAGGGACTTGCTGGCTCAACATCCAGGACAACCGCTGTGAAGTGAACATTAATGGGGCCACCCTGAAGTCCGAATGCTGTGCCACTCTCGGAGCTGCCTGGGGGAGCCCCTGTGAGCGCTGTGAGCTAGGTAGGCACTTTACCTGGCCCTCTGAGCTGTTGGTTGGAACATCATCTCTGAGTCAACGGACGTCCATTGTCACAGTGTGTCCGTAATGAGGAAGACTGTTGTTGTCTTCTCTCCAAAAATGTCTTCCCAGGTGGACTTCATTCTCCTTTAGAAATGTACAGTTTGAGTTTTCCTTTAAGTGTGAGCAGACCTCCTAAGTATCTTAGACTAGACGTGAAAGGAGAATTGGCTCAAACCCTGGGTCCTTGTTTGGATGTGTCCCAGGAGGACAGGATTGCCTTGTCCTTGAGGCTTTGATTCATTTGCTTTTAATTCATTTGTCAGTTTGATCAGTGAGGCGTTGTGGGGGAAGCAGCTGCAGTCTGGGTCAATGCTGGTGGTGCTACCCCTGCAAGAGGGAGCTTTCTGACTGAAGGCAACCAGTCCTCAGCCTCCGCCCCCCCCAGCTGCCAATTTTAATTCCTTCCCACTGAGCCTGGCAAATATATTTCTTTTCTTTTAATAACGAAGTAAAATCCTGCCCCATTCTTACAGACGCAGCTTGCCCAAGAGGGTTTGCCAGGATCAAAGGTGTGACTTGCGAAGGTGGGTGCAATGCTGGAATGGAACAGATCCCTAAAGAAGTGCGCCGATTCTCTGACAGCTCTCAAGGAGCTAGCCGCTCTTTTCAGGACCCTTGAGATTTCAGTTAAAATAGCTCAGTGCAATCAACATGGTGCTCTCGGAAAACAGCTTCAAGGTTCCCATTTCTCCTCTTTATGCAGTCAGTTCATAAGGAAGTCCCCAGCCTTAATGGCATAGAACAGCTGGCAAGGGAGCATGTCTGGGCTGTGCTTTTATGGACAGCAAGGCCGTGGTCATCTGCACAGCTGGTTCCCCGGGGAAAGCTGATGGCTGTGCGGTGGAATATTTTTGCTTTAACCAAAGTAATAACCCACACCACCGGGTTGCAGATTGAATGCCCTCGCTACACAGGAAATGAGGCTACACCTGCTTTTGCTATTGTAACGTCTTTATCCTTCTGCTTGCCCTGTTTCCCCACAGATGTTAATGAATGTGAGGTGTTTCCTGGCGTCTGTCCAAATGGACAGTGTGTCAACAGCAAAGGCTCTTTCCACTGCGAATGCCCTGAAGGCCTCACGTTGGATGGAACTGGCCGAGTGTGTTTGGGTAAGATGCATGCTTTCCTGTCCACATACATGGGGCTAACCATCAGCTCCCTGTCCTCTGGGCCAGTCCAAAACCGGAGTCTGTACTGGAGACATTTGCTTTAAATGAGATACTGCTTGAGAGGAAAATCACTCCAAGATATTAAAATACGTGCTTCCTTAAAGAGGTTTCTATTTAAAGCATACTTTTATAATTAAAAAGAAAAACGATCATTTAAGCTTTAGCTTCTGATACTTTAGACAAGTTGAGTTAGTCCCATTATATTAATAGAAGAAAACTAGGCACATTTTGAACCTAGAATTTAAAGTTAGCATGTACCAGTTCACTGCAACTGTACTTTCCAGATAAAGGGGGAAGGGAGGTACAAAGGTGTGTCAATCATCCTGCTCCCCCCTCTACCACCATTCAAGAGTTTTCCTCAGCTTTGTTTTCTAAAGATCTCAAATGCACAGATTCTTTATCAACACTGTACCTGTGGTGGTTTGGCCTCAGTCTTTGTCAGGGTCATCGCTGTCTGAATTTGAATTTCATAATAGAAAACCAAGAAACTTTCATTTATTTTGTGTTCTATGTAAGCAACAATTTTCCTTATAGAGGTAAGTTTTCCCAGTAAGCTATGGAGTAGTAAAGTTTTTGAAAAGACTGAAGTTGGCACAGGACACTCCAAGACCAAGTTCTCAGCTCCAAGGAGATTTATTTGCCCCAGAGGGAAAAAGACAGGGGTTAAGAGGCAAGGGAGAAAGGGAACCAAGGAGAGAAAGGGGAGCAGCGCACTCCCACGCGCACATGGCGCTGGGGTTCAGGTTTACACTGTAGTTTGTCTGCAAGCCACTCAAAGTATTTAAGCATCTTTTGCTGCCCATGTTCTGGTCATTTCCATTCCTGTTGTAAATACTGATATGAATGTAAAGGTGCAGAACTAGTCTCCCAGATATAAAGACTCTGTACATCCTTAGCTCACATATCCCTGTCTTCCGGTTTCTCACAGCATGACTTCTGAACAGACTGCTTCAGAGGTCCCCAGACTCCCTGCTCTTAACTAAATTCTTCACATGTCATGAAGATCCTTCCTTCCCTAGTGTCTGTGCCAGGTGACGCCAACTCATGGAGACCAGGTGTTTGGGAAGCCGTGCTAACTTCCCATTTCCACACTGGGAAGTGGCAGTGTGTGACTTTTGCTTCACGTTAATGAAGACGCACTGCATGGAAGACTCAAAACGAAACTTTGACGTACTTGCCCTTCAAAAGAACATTTTTCTCAGTTTTTATTCTTGAAAATGTATGTAACTCAAGGTAGAAGATGGATGCCAATACGGATGTGACCTTTTTGGTGGAGAAATCAAAAAACTCAGTATTGACAATAACTTAAACAGTAAACCAGTAAACTTGTTAACTTGTTTCATTGCTTTAGCGACCTTTCCATCAGGGAAGACCTTGCCTGTGTGCAGTGGTTTTCAAGCTCACTGGTGATGTCATATCTCAGGATCCTTTCACCAAAAGAATGATTTTATTTAGCTAAACATTCTTTTTAAATATTTATTTATTTATTATGTATACAATATTCTGTCCTCTGTGTGTATGCCTGCAGGCCAGAAGAGGGCACCGGACCTCATTTCAGATGGTTGTGA
>LOEQ01003440.1:67713-88633 GCA_001685075.1 Bramus lutescens
TGGCTTCAGAGCCATGGCAGCACCCTTGACCAGAGATATAGTGAGGCTGAGAGCTGTCAAGGGCAGACAAAATAACCATCCTCAGACTGGAAACAATACACAGACTTCCCAGGGTGGATTTATTTTAAGTGGGTAGCATTGTGGTGACCTCCAACTTACGTCCTGCCTTGCCAGTCCCGTGAGAGCTGTGCCTTGTAGTTGTGATGCTGAAGAATGTTTAGGCCACTATGTCATATGAGTGACTTGTGGAACTTAGCACATAAGATGTTGCCACTCTCAGGAGTACAACTGTTTCACATTACAAAGGGCATTGTTGTTGATAGTGTGCTGATCTGCACTCATGACTGATTTGGCCTGTAAGCAACCATGGATTACAGATTACACACTCCTAACTGTAATCGTTTAGGAATCTTAGGATTTTTTTTTCAGTTGGATTTGAGCTATGAATGCTAAGTGACTGACAACGACATGCAAACTCTTAGTTTATTGTGACATAAAGTAAATTTTCTATAAGTAACCTCTTATAAACCAGATTATATTGTACATGAAAATTTTTCAGTGGTTTACTGTATTGAGAATAGAAAATTCATAATTTTCATATTGAAACAAAAAGTGAAACTTGTCCCACTTCTGATTGGATGTTTGGGCCGCATACCTGCTTCCTAACCCCACTTCTCCTGTACTATATATGTAAATGTATTTTCCTCCGAGTTCTTCAATGGATCTCACGTTTTTTACCTTTCAGACATTGACGAATGTGAACGTAACCCTCTCCTTTGTAGGGGTGGCACCTGTGTGAACACTGAGGGCAGCTTTCAGTGTGACTGCCCACTAGGACATGAGCTGTCACCATCTCGTGAGGACTGTGTGGGTGAGTTTTTCCCCTTCGTATAGAAATCCAGTGAGCACAATGGATAAAGATCAGGAGCCAGTTCTGATGGATGTGTGATTCTGTGGCTCATTACAACCTGGAAATCCAAATTCTCCATATCTAGTTTCTAGACTGTTGAGCATGGGGCTGCTTTCTAAGTCAAGACCTCTATGCAAAGCCATAAGTTCCATTGTCCAGGCAGGATGGTGAGTAAGCTGTCTAGGACACCTGCTGGTGGTTGTTCCACACACACCCCCATTCTGTGTTCTGTCCACACACCGGTTCCCCTAGTCAGTCAGAGTCCACATGTCACCCAGGGTCTACACACCCACCACACCCACATCCGATCATGAGAGCTCCCTTGACACCTCATGCCTCAAGGTCTTCTACCAGCACCAAGTTCAGAAGGACGGCGAAGGTGACAGCAGAGTGTTGGGGCTTTTGCCCATTCCTGCTGGTGACTTGTAAATCCATCCACAGGGTCGCTGTGTTCTAGTACACATGCTGTCCAGCACAGACTTAGCCAGGAAGCACCGTCCTCAGAACTGTTTGAGCACAGCTTGACAATGTGCATGCATTTATTCATAAGCCAGATAGATTTCTGTGCTGGTACATAAAATGAGCCTTAAATAATATATTAAGTAGACATATTCCAGTCAGATGAATTTAAACTTTTAAATATTTTTATTTTGATAATAGTGCAAGAGATGACTTTACACTGGGGATTGAAGAATTCATGGTTGGACATGCTGCGAGATAGTGATGCAGGAACCTGTTCCTGCATCTAGTTTGTCGTAGCTTAGAGTTTATCAACCCTACAGTTGAGAAAACTGCCCTGCAAAAGAGTAATTTATATTATAAAATAAAGGTTTTGTAATATCTGTATTCAGGGACTATAAACATAAATTTATGTAGCATCATCTTCTAGGTAATTGTGTGAGTCTGAAATAATTTCTCATTATATCCAGTGGTCACTGTGTCTGACTTATATTCCTTCTGATAAGCATTTTGAATATGGAAATGGATCACTCTGCTGTGTCTGGGTGTTCTCTAGGAATTTAATGATTTCTTCCACATATTTTTGCCTCAGTTTTTATTAAGGCATTTGCCCATCTCATAAGGGCAGATTGTTTTCAACTAACAGTTGTGGACTGAAGGCCCACATACCAAGGCACACAAACAGCTTGACGAAAGCAAACATGAGGGTCTTCACTGTCCTAACTCTGTCCTCTGGAACCAGAATCTTCCCTCAGAATAGCTCAAGTTCTGTAGGAAGCCCCTGAACAGCTTTTAAAGACCACATGCACACACCAGTGTAAACCCATGGAGTAAAATAAATAATAAGATTCATTTATGGCACACACTCTGTCCATACACTATGTGATGCCAATGGCTAGATGCATGTGTCTGTGCAATTGTAAATAAAATTAAATACCATTAAAAGTTGCTCAATAATGCTATATACATTTCAAGGTCTAGTAGAACATGCAGTTCCATTTTGGAAACTATAGACAGATAAGGGAATGCTTCTAACACAGCAGGAAGTTCTAGAGTCAGAAATAAGTGAACAGGGACCAGCATTTTGACAAAACCTCCCAGTTTGTCCTGTTCCCTACTCAAGGGGCACCTCTTTGGTAAAGCCTGCTCTTAAAGGCTCTTCTAAGTTTGCTGTGGCATAAAGCATAATTCTGCTTGTCTTTTATAGACATCAACGAGTGCTCCTTGAGCGACAATCTCTGTAGAAATGGCAAATGTGTGAACATGATCGGAGCCTACCAGTGCTCTTGCAGTCCTGGATACCAGGCCACGCCAGATCGCCAGGGCTGTATAGGTAAGGGTAGGCCACACGGGTCTGCATTTCCCATCTCTCAGACCATCGAGTTTTGGCATCATATATGTCCTAAAGCCTATGAGGGTCCTTTGTACTGGGTATGAATGCAAGCAGGGGTCAGATGGTTTGTTAATTTTGCAGAAACCCCACTGTTCTTATCATAAAAAGTACTCCAAACTCCATAGTAGTTATATGTCTGGGTTCTTTCTTCTTCGGACAGTGGACTAAATAGAATGCTATATAAAATGAAGTGAAAGGGGTTAAGGGAGATTAATGCTATAAACTTAATCAGTACCAATAGTATAAAGACAAATCCAAAGCTACTCAAGCATCATCTGTTTGAAAAGAAGATGCAGCAACCATTCCTTTGTACAAATGGCTACTTGGCATCTAACATGTGCGTGGTATCTGCACAGATATCGATGAATGTATGATCATGAATGGCGGCTGTGACACCCAGTGCACCAATTCGGAAGGAAGCTACGAGTGCAGCTGCAGTGAAGGGTATGCACTGATGCCAGATGGGAGATCGTGTGCAGGTACAGAAAAGATACACAAAATGTGCATGCTATGGTTGCTCTGCTACAAATGTGACCCCAGACTTGGTCGCAAATGGAGGAAATGTGTTTGGGACCAAGGAAAGCCATTCTTGCTTTCACTGGTCGTTAACTTTGTGTCATCAGATATCGATGAGTGTGAAAACAATCCTGACGTCTGTGATGGTGGCCAATGTACCAACATTCCTGGGGAGTACCGCTGCCTTTGTTACGATGGCTTCATGGCTTCAATGGACATGAAAACGTGCATCGGTGAGTATCAGAAGTCAATGGCAATTCTTTAGTATTCTCTATTATTGAGACCATCATACAGAGTGAAATATAATGACTACCCCATTTCCCTCTTTTCCCGCATCTTCTCAAACATGTCTCCCTCCCAACTGCATGTTTGTTTTTTTATAACCCACTAAGTCTGGTTAGTGTTGTCCTTATGTGCTTGGGTTTAGGGCCATCCACTGCCAGGGGTCCTCCAAACAGAATGGTTCTCTCTCCTTCAGCAACTGTCTACCGACTATAGCTCCTCAGCTGGGGCCAGGTCCTGGAGACCACCTACCACATCTATGTTTCAGTTTTAGTTGGGTTGATCTTGTACAAGTAACCACAGCTGCTGTGTGGTCATGCATGTGATAGCCATGTTATGTCCAGAAGGCAGCATGTCACTCTCCAGCAAATGAGAGTTTGATACATGCATGAATACACATCCACAGGGAAAGAAGACTTATTTCACTGTTACTTTGCAAATATGAGCCATTGCCAGAACTGTAAAATCTGAAAAAGAATTATTTCAGACACCCTTAAAGGCACATAGTCCTTACCCACAATACAAGTCTTTCAAGGAGACCGCATTTTCAATTTTATCTGTTTATTTCAGAACCGTGTTATTCAGATTAAAAGGTGGCTTTTAAATTAATGTGATAGCGGTAACCAGAACATGTGTTTTCCAGATGTGAATGAGTGTGACTTGAATCCCAACATCTGCATGTTTGGGGAGTGTGAGAACACGAAGGGCTCTTTCATCTGCCACTGTCAACTGGGCTATTCAGTGAAGAAGGGGACCACAGGATGCACAGGTAGGGCTCAGCCCTGTGTCTGCTAGACTTCAGCCTCACAGGTTTCAAAAACAACCATCAATTTAGCATTCAGCATCCTTGGGCCCATGCATTCTCAGGTCAGTCCACCAGGATATGTCATGTGATATGTAACTGACTCTTACCTTTACCATGCATCATGTCTGAGGTGCACACTGCCGGAGTCACCCAGTAGGAAGGAGTGGGCCAAGTCTGACCTGCTTCTGGTGGGTCCTGCAGGCACATTCAGTTCCTCGACTTGGTTACAGGCCAGATGGAGGGCCCACGTAAAGAAGGAAAACTCGTTCTTCATGTTGGGGTGACCCCCCCAACCATAAAATTATTTTCGCTGATGTAGCGTGAATACTAATTGGTCTTAATAATAAAATCCCAGAGTCAGATATCTGGGTGAATGAAGAAAGGTAAGCGAGACAAAGGAGCAAGCCACAGCCACCTCTCACCTCACCAACTTCTCAGGTGAAAAGGGGCCCCGCTCCTGTCTCCACCCTGCTTTATGACTTCTTCTCTCTGCCCAGTCGTATTGATTCCTGTTTCCTCCTCCCAGGTGCTGGGAATAAAGGTCTGTGCCACCACTGCCTGCCCTCTCTGGTTAGCTAGCTCCACGCTCTGATCTCCAGAGAAGCTTTATTTGATGGAGCAAAATATCACCACCCATCGCTACTTCATAACTTTAATTTTGCCACTATTATGAATCATAATGTAAATAGCTGTGTTTTCCAATGGTCTTAGGGAATCCCTGTGAAAGGGCCATTCAACCGCCCAAAAGGGGTTGCGACACGCAGGTTACAACCACTGTCTTAAAGGATCCAAGTTTTCATTTAGTTTGCAGTGTTAAACTGATAATACATTCTTAGGTTCTATTTAGACTTTTACTGCCTTACCCCCATGGTTTCTTTTTTCATACTCTCTCTCCTCCCCCACCGTTACCTCTCTCCTTTTTTTCTCTCTTCACTCCTTCACCTCCTGACTCCAGGTTTTACTATTTAGTTTTATCCCGTAGCATACAGATATGACCAGGAAACATGTTAATAATGGTCTGGCTAGTTGTCTCCTGAATGCTTACGTTTAGGTCCCTGTATAGCGTTTTGTTCAAGGCCACAGTGAGAATCTCAGGCTGCAGGGAAAGCTTTAGCTGCCCCTCCAGGAGAAGGCAGATGATGAGGAACGAGGGCAAAGGGGATGGAAGCCAGGAGTGTGTGCTCAGTGTCAGTCCAGCAGTGGCATTCAGTAGTCACTGAGCGGCTAGAACAGATATGAATCATAACCTAGAAAGTTTTAGGAAGCCAAATTGACACAGTTGTACACAAGTGTATATGTTGTGTATAAACACATTCACACAGCTGTGCATTGCCTTACAGAAGGCATACATCACAAGAAACATGTCCTTAGATGAATTCAGCCGCATGTTAGCATCAGAAGCACACTTATTCCAGCACAGCCACATGTCCAGGCATTATAAGCTTATGGGACCATTGTCAGGGACATGGTTTGCCAAAATGTGTTTAAGCTGCACATGACTGCATAGATTACATATATGTGTTTCTGTGTAATATTTGTGAACATAAACACAGACTGGTGAGCATTGGTCCCCTTTCAGGCCACATCTGAAGAGACCATTGTTTACATGTTCTCAGATAAGAAAGAAAAAATAAAAGCACACATGTAAGTGACCATTTACAAAAGCTCTGAGTATATGTGTAGCTTTGATTGTGTGTGTGTGATGCTGGAAGTTAATCCTAGGTGTTTACACATGCCAAGCAAACATTCTAACCCCATCTACATTGGAGCATTGACTTTTAAAATGAAGGGTGGAGTTTGTTTGTTTTTTTTTAATCAGGTTCATTCTTAACTTCATGAGAAATATGTGATAAATATTAATAGGAAGGAACAGTAAAGCCTTTTTCAAAAATCTCTCCTGAAATGTGTCTTTATATCCTTCCCACGGAGTTTTGAATGGGCTTTCGCAACCTGTGGGGGCTGCCACTCACCCCCAGGGGACAACAGCTGCACTTTCTACGTCCAACAGGAAGTGGCCAGCAAGTTCTTGGAGAGAAGGACCTGTTTGGTCATGATCATAAAGTCTTATGTCTTACCTGAGTGAAAAACAAATTAGAGACAAAGGCGGTGTCAGTGTTTCTCCGTACAAGCCCCGCGTTTATCCTAAATTGTTGTCTTACAGAAACGTGCTTGAAAGTAGACTTAATTAGCTCATGCTTCATCTTTTCCTTTTTAACTCTGGTTTCTCAGATGTGGATGAGTGTGAAATCGGTGCCCACAACTGCGACATGCATGCTTCATGTCTGAACGTCCCCGGAAGCTTCAAGTGCAGCTGCCGAGAAGGCTGGGTGGGAAACGGCATCAAATGTATTGGTGAGTTTGCAAAGAGGAAAACCCTTCTAGAAGGACCAGCATTCCGCGTGGTTTTTCCTTGCATACATGCTGACCAACACTCCAACGGGAACATCCTCTTCGCTTTTTATTTATTCTCTCGTAAATCAAAGCTATCTTTGGTTGCAGGGATAATTCCTGTCTGAGTGTTTCCTTAGCTTTAATATAAATGGTCAAATTACAACAGGATGCTTTGGCATCTGCCTTTTCATGCATGTTGCTCAGTTAAAAAAAAATTCATTTGATGTGCGGCCAGTGATCTAAACAGCTGTAACATGAAAAACAGCTAATGTGTTTTCCCAGTCTTTCCACAGAGTAATCAGTGCGGTTTGAGAGCCAGTGAAGTCCAGGGTGGAAACAAAAGGGTTTTTCACATGGCCTTAAGATGGGAGGAAGTGGACAATTCTTAGTATTAAGACTGTCCTTGCAGGCAAAGCTAAGTATTTTTGCTGAATTACAAGAAGGCTAACTTGAAAAAAGGAAACTAGGAAAAATCTTTTTCCCTGGGTTCTATAACTCTTGAACTGAAGCCTAATAATACTGTGTAGCCCTGAGACAGGGGCCTGGATTATACTCTGGGTGTCATTCATGAAGCTGTTTAATATGTCCATACTGTGACAATAAAGAATATTTCCAGCTGGTAAGCATTACCCAGGTCAATTTAAAATAGAAGAAGAAGAGGGGACAAAAGCCATCTGAGGTCCCCATGGTGACTTCTCAGGAAAAAGCTTATAGGCCCATAATAACGATTCAATAAAAAACCTTTAATATCTCTTACCAGTAATGAAAATTAATTTGAGTAAAGCTTGGCTCTCCAGCCAGATATTTCATACTTGTCAACTATTTAAAGCCAATTGCAGAATGTATTTTATTGTAGTTGGTGAATGATTTGCTATATGGCCCCCTATGTCAGCCTCCTCAGGCCAGCCACGCCCACTAGCATTAATCCCATGACTGTACAGGCAGGCCTGCCCTCGTTGCCATTTTTCTTGTCCCATGTGCCTCCTATTTTTCTCTTAGTTTCCATTTTATGCAAGTCCATCTGTCAGTCTGGCCAACCATCCCAAGGCTGCCTGTCCCAAGATGAGGTATTAGAGGGTGCAGTCACCAGGGCTCCATCTTCCTCCCCCTCCTGAGTCATTTCCCTACCCTCCCTCTCTCCCCCACCACCTCAGTCCCCTCTCTTCTGCTCTCCCCTCCTCCTGTTCCCTCCCCTCTCCATCTCCCCCCCTCCCTCTTTGCTGCCCCCTTCCTCCCCACCCCTTCCCCTCTTCCTTTTCCCTTTTGTCCTCCCCCTCCCTCCCCCACATTCGCTCGCCCATCCTCCTGCCTCGTATTCTTCAGACGCAGAATCTTAAGCCTCTCTTCACACTGGCATTCACCTCTTCAAATTTAGGAGAAACCCCAGCTTCCTCTCCAAGGTTTACAAGTCCCTGCAGCATTTTCTAGCTCCACCTTCCCCTGCCCTGGCCCCTGTGTTGTGCTTTGCCACGAATGCCACATTCTGTAGTTTTCCTCTTGAGTGGCCCTCTCTCCATTGTTCTCTATGAGAAACACCCTTCTCTCCTTCTATTCAGCCAAGTTGGGCTCCTTCATCCCTGGAAGAGGGAGTCTGAAGTTGATTAAAAGTTACCTCTTCAGTGGGTTCTTTCTTCTTCCCTGAATTTCAGATTAGGTTTTATTTGGAACCTGCTTCATGATCTCTAGAAAAATACAGCATTTTCTTTCCTGTGTTTGACAGGCATCCCTTCCAAGAGGCTGTTAATTCCATGAAAGAAAGAACCACGTTTCTCTTCCCTCTCTTCCCTTCTTATAAAATTAATTTAGAACTCTACACTGACTCTCTCTTGTGGATGCTATCTCCAAAACAGATCGTCTCACAGTGATAAGAGAATCAGTAGTAAGAGCCACCATAGGTGGAGGCCAGCGTGAAATCTGAGTCCAGATTCCTTCAAGTGTTTTATGAATACGTCATACATTTCTTGAATTGGTAGCTGGAGCCACAGTTATGATATGAATATTTTGGATTATGAACCTAAATTCTGAGGGCTATAGAGTAATGTCCTTCCAGATAAGCTAAAATAAAATTGGTTTGGGCTGGCTCACGCTTTTGTAAGTCCCACCCTCACCCTGCATTAGGATGTCCCATCTTCATTGCTGATCTTTATCATGCTGGCTCCTCACACAGATCTGGACGAGTGCTCGAATGGAACCCACCAGTGCAGCATAAATGCTCAGTGTGTCAACACCCCGGGTTCATACCGATGCGCCTGCTCAGAGGGTTTCACCGGAGATGGCTTTACTTGCTCAGGTGAGTGACAGGCCTGTGGAGTGCTCCCATATGCCCACCTCAGGACACCAAATATGCTTTCCTTGTTTTAAGAAAACCATGAAGAGCACAGAAATGACTGTGCTTCTATTCAACCTGTGAATGAGTACATACCTTTATCATCCTTTAAACACAGAAACCTGAAAAAGATTCCAGAGAATGAGGACGTTCTAAAGTAATGACGTGTCTCTTTTCCTGTACTGTTAATGACGATCATTACCTCTTACTACTTGATAAAGTACCCATCAGAAAAACACAGGTGTTTGGGAAGGCACCTGGGTTCACAATGTTTATGCTGCTTACTCTAGTGTAAACCTACCTACATGAGGAGTCAGGGTGACCTCAGGGTGACCTCAGCTCTTCTCATTTTTATTATTTTTTTAAAAAAACAATCCTTTCTCATTTTACATGCCAATCCTAGTTCCCTCTCCCTACCCCCCTCCAAAAAAATGTTCAGGGCCAGAGGGTTTCAGCACAGATTTCTACCAGAACTTCAAAGAAGGGGGGCCTCTTCTCATTTTAAAATAGATATAGTGACCATGGTGGCATTTTTTATCCCCAAGTGAATGATCTGGGGGAATTTTTCAGTTGTTGAAGATGGGATGCGTGATGTCCTTTCTAAGAGAGATCATTGAAGCTGCTTATTATCCTCTTTGGAGTTTTACTGCTCTTCTCCAGTTTTGAGAGGATTAAATGGGATAACAGAAGACACAGAGGACTTAGGAAGCCACCATGTAAGCTTCAGTACACACTGGTTGCTGTTTCCCTCCCACCGCTGCCCAGGTCTCAAGGTTGAAATGTTGTCTCATTCCATCCACATGTAAGACTAGATTGTCCTTTTGAGCAAGAAAATGACTTTTTGCTTTACAAGCAAGGTGTCTCCCAGCTGATGTTCCTTCAAATTTTAAACTCATAATTATAAGACTAGGTCTGTAATTCGCCAAAGTGCAGATTCATACTCCCTGTCTGTAGAGCCTTGGCTGATATATATTTCCCAGACTTTGTAAGGGATGTAGACTCAAAGAAAGAATGGTGTTGATGGCAAACACATCTTCACTCAGAATGGGGCCTGGTGGGACCCTTGTAGCTCTTTTGGCCTCTCTCAGCCTGGACTTTTTTCTAGTGAACTCAATGAAAACTGCATTCCTGGTGATGGCCATGCCACCTGGCTCAGGACATGCTGACATCTGTCCTTCTCCCCTTTTCTGCTTCCTGGAATTAAGTAAATCATGTTGAAGACCTTTGAAAAGTATCCGTCTGTATATTTTGGTGACACTTTAGTAGCAGGAAGGAAGCTTTGTTTCCATGGTGACTCCCCTCTATGACGCTTCAGCTAGGGAAACAGAGAAGCCCATTCTGTGCTTTTCTATGAATCAGCGGAATCTCAGAGCTCTTGGTCATTTCTACTAATACTGCTTTTAATACCGATTCATCAGCGGTTATTAAGGAGGACTGAGAGAAACTCCATCCATCTTTATTATAGCCGCGTGTTAGGTGTGTAAGTTAGGGAGCTTCGATCTCAGAACTCAGACCCACTCTAGTGCATGGGTTAATTGGTGCTTCATAGTAACGAACCCCAACTCCAGCCACTGAAGCCGATACCATTCTTGAGCAAGGAGACAAACGTGTTGGGAAGTTTGGAACATGACGGAGATGACTTCTTATTCTGCAGACATCGACGAGTGTGCAGAGAACATAAACCTTTGTGAGAATGGCCAGTGCCTGAACGTCCCTGGAGCTTACCGCTGCGAGTGTGAAATGGGCTTCACCCCAGCCTCAGACAGCAGATCCTGCCAAGGTGGGTTGCCAGGCTTCCAATTCATTTTCAAGTTGGATCAGCTACAGCCAATGAAACCACGGGAAGGGCTGGAACAGGCTCCACCTGGAAGCAGAATACACAGCGCATAGAGCATATATAAAAGCCGCTCGTTTAAGCGTGGATTATTTTGTGGAATTAATAATGAGGAAGGCTGGCTTTCATCTCTTATGAGATATTTCTGGCTAAGAGCCAATAGTTGGAAGTTTGGCTTATTCTTTTTTTTCCTTTCTTTCTTTTTGTTTAAGCCATTTCTTTCTTCCTTTGGTGTCACTAAATGAATGACATGTGGCACACCTCTTCTGTTTTTAAAGGGTGATCTATTGCATATCACAGCCATCTGTATTTACCATGCTCAGTAAAGTCAAAGCAGCTTGTTTCTGGCATTTCCTTTCGTGTTTGAGGCTGTGGTGTGTATGTCTGAGACTAGAAGCCTCCTATGTCCATCAAGGACTTGTTCACCTCTGCTCAATAGTAGAGGAAAAAGAAATAATCATTTCTCTCATAAAATGGGACTCTGTGTCTAGTATGCTATCTGTCCAAGGGAAAAAATGGATTTTTCTCTTGTTAGGGATTCAATTCACAGTACATGGAGTTTGGGCCATCAGCCTGCTATAGGAAATATAATATGATTGAAGAATGAAAAGAATGTAGCTTCATTGTGAGACTGTGGAACATCAACAAAAGTTGCTATTCACAGAAACATTTTTTTTCAAAAGGTGACTTCCCCCAACTCCAAATCTGGCTTCTCCTCTTCCTTCCCCTCTTCCCTCTCAAGCTAACTATGGGGGAAAGATGATGAAATGAAACCAATTCCAGGCCCTTCCCCTACCATAGTGTGAAAGAAATGGCAAGCACCATCACAGACACACAAACACATTGGTATCAACCAAACACAAGCAAACTGTACTGGGAGACTCAAAGACAAGCCTCACCCTGTCCCACCACCAGAAAGTAGATATCAAGAGAGAAATGATGCCTGCGAGACGGTGATGTCTGAGTAATTATTCGTTAGGATTGATTGCACCTGTGCGTGGTGGTAGACGGAGGTCCTCGAAGATGACATCAGCAGTGCATTCTGTCTCGTTTGAATTGTATCGACCATATAAAGGCAGTGTTTTCCCATACCCCGTCTTACATAGCTGCCGCGTTAGTATAAACAGGATGCTACTGACAGTTTAACTGCAGCCTACATCAAGAAATCTTAGCTATCTCTCCTTAGCCCCCAACACAGGGCAAGATACATTTGAATATTGGCTGAACATTTAGCACAATCCTTAAACCTAAGATATTTAAAACAAATTAATGTACCTATTTTAAGTAGCCAGGAGACCCTTTTAATTTAAGACACTACTATTTCAAGATAGTGGTTTGAATGACTTACCTATGGACCCTACAAAATGACTCAGCAAATAAAGGTGCTTGCCACCAAGCCTGGTGACATGAGACCCATCCCTGGAACCCACATGATGGAAGAAAAGGACTGCTTTCCACAAATCACCTTCTCACCTCTATGTGCAAGCCACGATGTGCGCATACACATGCACATATGCACACACACACACACACACCAAATAACTGTTATATTTAAAAATCATTTTGAAAGAATTGTTTCCTCAAAAAATATTTTAAGATTTTATCTCTGATTGCATGAGTGGGTCTGCGTGCTGTGGAGTAGGGTGGGATGTGAGCGTGAGCGTGCGTGCCCATGGAGCCCAGAAGAGGGTATCAAATCCCTGAAGGTGGATTGACAGATGGCTGCGCATCACCAACTGTGGCTGCTAGGAGTCAAGCTCAGGTCCTCTGGAAGAGCAATGCGGGCTCTTACCTACTGAGCCTCCTCCCCTGCTCTGTTAGTAGACATATTTTAACAAAACATGAAAGAAATTTATAGGTAGTGGATCATGTTATTTCATGGTATAAAGAACAGTATTCTCTACATGTTTGCAAATGATTTTATGATAATAGGTCAGATTATAAAATAAACTAACGTTAAGTGTTAAAGACTTTTTACCAATATATTTAGTATTTGGTGTTATTTGTTTTATATTTCAATATGCCATTTACAAACTATGTACTGTTTGCATGAATTAGGTAGAATCTTCCATTTACTTGTTTTTTAAAATTTCACTAATTTGATGAGTTCGCATTTAATTTTCATATTCTACTTATACTGCCTAAGCTGGCACTTCCTATTAGAGTATATTATAATCCAAAACAATTTGGTCTCAGGTGTATCTCAGTGGAAATGCACTTGCCTAGCATGCATGAGTCTCTACATTTGATTCTTAACACTGCAGAAAGGGGAAAAAGCATAAGACACCCATTGAACCAAAATAGGACTTGTTTTATATCTTATCCTATAGATAAGCGTTTTATCCTACAGATAAGTATGGCTTACTCACAATTTGAACTATTTATCCAGCTAAAGACAAAGAAAAAATGTTACTGCTCATAAATATCCTCAAATTTAGAAAAATTCATTGTTACATATTAAAAACGTTAAATGTCTTTGTAAACAAAAGGTGACTTTTTTCTTTGTGTCCTCAGATATTGATGAATGCTCCTTCCAGAACATTTGTGTGTTTGGAACATGTAACAATTTGCCTGGGATGTTTCACTGTATCTGCGACGATGGCTACGAACTGGACAGGACAGGAGGAAACTGCACAGGTATCACAAGCCAGGGCCAACTGTGTTCTCATGGCTTGACATAGTATTCTATGCTAAATACATAAACTCCTCAAAGTTTTCTGAAGTTACTTGCACATTAGGCTATGAATGTTTTTGAAAAAGAAAAGTACATTCTGACACATTTACTTTCTACTATGGAATTTATTAGTGTTTAGATAAACAACTTCATTATTTAATACAAAACTAGTAAGCATTCATGTATTGTGTGACCATATGTGAATTTGTACATATATTTCATTTTTTCTTAATTTTTAATAGAATTTATTAACAAACCTTTCAAATAAAAAAAAATCACACACCAAAACTAACCAGACCTAAAGTCTATACATCTCAGTGAACTTCTACACAGGCTGAATAGCAATTCTCAACCTGTGGAGCTTCTCAATGGATTCTTCTATTTTTATTTCTGGTTTTTCTTTTCCATTCTGTTTTGCTTTTTGTTTTTTGTTTTGTTTTGTTTTTTGAGACAGGGTTTCTCTGTGTAACAGACTTAGCTGTCCTGGAACTAGTTCTTGTAGACCAGGCTGGCTTCAAACTCACAGAGATCCACCTACCTCTGCCTACTGGGTGCTGGGCATGCATCACCATCACCCAGCCTGGATTCTTCATTTTTCTTAAGCAGATAATATTTCTTCCTCAGAATGCAGCATTTGATTATTGCTTATATATTAAGTTATTAAACGGCACTGTTGAAAATGCAATTTTCTATAGTTCCAGGCCTTTCTGGTCTACATAGTGAATTTTAGGCCAGCCAGGGTTATAAAGTATAATCCTATTGTCTCCCCTACACCTTCAAAAAAATACACACACACCTGCTCACAGACGTGCACACACATACATGAACGCACATACATGTGCACTGTACATATATGAACACACCTTTATACACTCCTCTCCATTGAAAAACCTAGTCTTTATTTGTATCAAACCTATTTTCATTCTGCTGAGTCTTCCACAACAATCTTTAATAACTTGGTGGGGGAAGATCCACTCAATTCCTTGGAAAAGCACTTCATATGTAGAAGTAAAGATGTTAACACAGGCATCTTACATTTTCATAGATATTGATGAGTGTGCAGATCCTATAAACTGTGTCAACGGCCTATGTGTGAACACGCCTGGTCGCTATGAGTGTAACTGTCCACCTGACTTTCAACTGAACCCCACGGGTGTGGGTTGTGTTGGTAAGTGAAAGACAAATGACATAAATAGAATCATACAGACAGAGCTGAATATTTAAATTCTCTTGACAATGAACAATAATGTGTACTTGATATAATTCATTTAAAGAAAAACAGCCTGATCACTTAAGAAACACTGTAGATGATTCCAAGTTTATATTCTAAAGGACAACTTTGAGTACAAAACCAAGAATAGAGGTAGTAGATATTTGAGTT
This sequence comes from Bramus lutescens, assembly GCA_001685075.1. Lineage (NCBI taxonomy): Eukaryota > Metazoa > Chordata > Mammalia > Rodentia > Cricetidae > Bramus > Bramus lutescens. The sequence goes on from LOEQ01003440.1 coordinate 82,685, forward strand.
AGCAATGACTAAATCCTTACTAAAATAAGTAATTTTTTTCAGTATAGATATATTTCATTTTCTATAAATTCCATTAAAATTCCTTCAAAACATTAGAAAGAATCCGATGAATACATATAATAAAGGACAGTGCTCTTTCCAACTGAAGAATCTGCGAACCCTAAGCTTCTCTCCTGGCTTTATAGACCAAAGATATTAACACAGTGAGTCTTTCACAGATGTTTGTAGGATGTTCATTACACTAGTTGCAGTGATACAGATTTACTAGAAACCAATTTATCAAACTGTACAGATTTTCTAATGCAATCTGAACTCTCAGGACACTGAGGCAGGAGGTTCTCACATTAGAGTCTAGCCTGGGCAGCAGAGTAAAACCGTATCTCAAAACAGACAAACAAGAAATATAAGCATTTGGACATCATAGAACTCATATACAGTTTGCCCACAAAGCACCTGTGATTAGACACTAAAACTCAGTGTTTTACATGACAAAAATTTTACATTAGCACATTAAAACTTTCATAAGAACACATGCAAAAGCTACTAGCAGGGCATCTGAATGGTCAAATGGGCCGGGGGAAGACAGGAATGGAGGATAAAGATAAAAGAGGGGAAAAGGAATATTGAATGAATTCAAAGCTAGCAAGGGAGGGACCATGAGTTAACTCAGTTCCCTGTACCCAAGATCTGGTATCAGAACCAAGTGAAAGGATTGAAGCATCACAAGGAGGAGCAATCAAGATGGTTGCACTGTGAACTCAAAGACTTTCAACATGCTTTGGCTGGGATGAGACCTCTTAGGGGTGGCCTGGCCCAAAGCAGGTCTTCTGAAGGATTACTTAGGCTACAAAGGCCAAAACAGACTGGATTTGGGCCAAGGATTAAAGCTAAGAGATGAGTTAGGAGGCCATTGGAGTCTAGGTTGAAAAAGATGCTGATAGCTGGAATTCGGATTAAGACATCAGTGACGTCAGTTGCTGCTTTATCAAGCCTTTTTATTACTTGTGTGAAAGGGGAATGAGAGTCAGGGATCGGAAGTGGCAACAAGCCTGGACAGCTGAGAAAGGCAGAGACTTCCATCGACTGAAAACCCCTAAGACTCAAGGTGAAGCAGAACAGATCTGTATGGGGCACAAAGAGTATCCAGTTTAATTCTTGGAGGTGTTAACTTGGAAATAACTAAAAACACTTAAGAGAGAAATCGGCAGAAAGGTTTAGAACTCAGAAGAAAGGTGAGAGGATTCTGAACTTGAGACCACTCAAAGGAAAAAGAAAACACTGTTGAAAGCCATGGTTCAAGGTGGTAGCTACAGAGATGAGGCCACCTTCAGCATCACTGGAACCTTTCCCTAGAGAGCTCTAGTTTAGCAGTTCTGCAAACGTTGCTGTGGAGATTGACGTCAACCCATTTGGGGGTTGCCGATGACAGAGTCGAGCAGAATGAGACTGTTAGCCTGTTACAAACTTAGTTAACTTACCTACATATGTTTCCACCTCTTCACAAACTCAAGATACAGATTAATTAAACCCAATTTTCTCATATTCACATTATTCGAAATGTCCAGAGTACCCCCAAATAAGGAATGCCTCACTGCGTTGCTTATTCCATGAATATATGGAAAACAGCCTGTGATCTCTAGTGACTATTGTCTCCATCATTTCTTATGGTTGATTCAAGACTTTTAAAAGCAAGAGATTGTATTGTGCAAGGAGTTAAAATGCACCCTCCACATCAGCATGCAAAATCCTGAACGCAGTCCTTTAAATGCCTTCCTGAGGGGTTCTCTCCATAGCGAGGACCACTTTAAGCTCCTCTGTTATTCCACAGACAACCGCGTGGGCAACTGTTACCTGAAGTTCGGTCCTCGAGGAGACGGGAGTCTGTCCTGCAACACAGAGATTGGGGTGGGCGTCAGTCGCTCCTCCTGCTGCTGTTCCCTGGGGAAGGCCTGGGGAAACCCCTGCGAGACGTGCCCCCCTGTAAACAGCAGTAAGTATGCAGCCGAGAGAAGAGGAACAGAACATTCCCAGCCCAGGATAGAAACAAGCTGCTATTATATTCTTGGACTNGGGAAGGGTGATTTTGGACTGTTGTCAGTGGTTATGCTGAAATCTGCCAAGAGTGTTTTATAGAAAAGGAATTTTAGTTCCTCTCTTCCTATTTTTCTTCATTGTGTTACTCTAAAAAATCATTTTAACCACAATCCAATCTGAATGGTCATAATCTCGATTCTCCATGGTACCAAAGATGAAGGCCATTCCCAGTTCTTCTTGGAGGTTGTTAGTTCAGGTCCGTAGGTGGAGTGTATTCTGAAGTCAGTCATGGGGCAGTCCAAATGGAAATATGTGTTCTGATATGCACAGAACCAAACCTATGTACTGCAGGCTCCTGGTGTTTTTATTTACTTGGCAAAGCATCTGTGATATGAATTATCTAAAAGGCAGTGTTCTCTATAAAATAAAAAAAAAACGGCTTTTGTTATTCCCACTGCATGTCACTGATGAAGTCATGATAATTGGGAGTAAAATGTGATATACGTTATTGTAATACATTTGAAAGGACACACACACAAAAAAAAAACCTATGGACACCCCCTGAGGATTTGAGTTTGGCAGTTGCTGAATATTTGCTGATTGTCTCAACCACTAGGATCCGAGAATCAAACTTCTTGGTTTCCCCTTTTTTCCTCCAAGCTGAATATTATACACTGTGTCCTGGAGGTGAGGGCTTTAGACCGAACCCCATCACAATCATCTTAGAAGGTGAGTTCGTCGCTATTTGTCGTGTAGGCTTTAATAAGGATAACGGCTTAGGTTAGAGGGAAGCGGTACAAAAGCCAGTGTGAAGCAGTACCAGCAAGCTTCCTGAGTGGAGCTACAGGTGGGCAGTCTGTCACACACATGTTTAGCTACAATTTTACCGAGAAGTAGCCATCCATTGCCAGCATCTGGTGTTCAGCTGTTATGTAGAGACCCTCTTGTTACATTGTCCCCAGCAAATGCCAGCAGCTTGCTTCCATTCTTCTCCTCAGAAAACAGCAGTTGTTCAAGGAAGGCAAAAGAATCAAGGTCAGAGTAAGCCCAGCACGTAGGGGTCTTCCTTTAGGTGCACAGATGTCTGTGGTCCGTACAAAATGTCATGTTTGAAAGCTGCAGATATTGACTCTTTGCTCACGATGTTTGTTGTTAATGAACTATCTCCTCTTGTAGACATTGATGAATGTCAGGAGTTACCGGGACTCTGCCAGGGTGGAAACTGTATCAACACTTTTGGGAGTTTTCAATGTGAGTGCCCACAGGGCTACTACCTCAGCGAGGAAACCCGCATCTGTGAAGGTGAGGGGAACTGGTGCTGTCTACCACAATGTCTGCTCTCAGGGCCCTGCAGCCTACAGAAGGATGATAGCTTATTGAGACTGTTGATAGCTTTTATCTTTTCATAGCAATGTTGTCCCTTTGTATAGTGACAAATTCAATTTGCAGTTCATTTGCAATGATTTACTTTAAAATTTTCTCTGAGTAAGATGGTGGGCTAGATATAGATGGAAAATGGAATTGCGAATATGAAGTTAGTTACATGTAAACATTGACAATAATTTTAAGTAGGAATAGGTAGACTTCAATGTGATGGCAAGTCAATACTGGTCAGTAATTTCTAAATGTTGGATAAATATAAAGATGTCGAAATATTGTATGGATTATGTCTCCCCTCCTCCCATCACGTAGCAGTTATAATTTTAATTTTAGGAGACTGTCTTGCCTCTAGAGGCAAGGACCACCCTTGTCCTTATTGCTTCAAGGTCTAGTTAACAATATAACTTCAGTATTTGTGTGGGGGATGAGGGGCTGCTTCTAAAACTGAACATTAAGAACGAAACATTATTCTATTACAGCCTTTAGTTTTGAACTTATTAGCCAAATGCATCTGAAAGAAATGTGATTTACCCTCAATTGAGAGCCTGTGAGGGGACTTCTGGTTTGAAAAGAGGATCACATAGCCTACACTCAGTTTCAAGCTGCTGTTAAAACTTTAATCCAAATGGCATAGGAAAAAGTAGACTTCAAAGAAATTCCTCTTAGAGAATGTGAATTTCCCCAAATGTATATAGGCATCAGGCAGTTTCTTTATAGTTCATAGTTTTTAGGATTGAGAGCTTTTTATCTTTTTTTAAGTATGTTCTTGTGGTGTATAGATGTAAACACATCCTTTGTGGGTATTTTTTTTCATTTCTAAATCTTATAAACACGGAATTAGGGAATCACCCATGTCCTGTTCAGTACGCTACACTGTATAAACTCATAGAACCAACCTAACTCCTGGATGTTCTTGCCTCTTCTAGACATTGATGAATGTTTTGCCCATCCTGGCGTATGTGGCCCTGGAACCTGCTACAACACCCTGGGAAATTACACCTGCATTTGCCCACCTGAGTACATGCAAGTCAACGGAGGGCACAATTGCATGGGTCAGTAGCTGTCCCCGAGAGGAACCGCTGGAGTCAAGGCTGCTGACTGGGCGCCTCTGGCACCTCTGTTCTCAGAATCCCTGTTCAGGGTGTCTGGGTCCAAATCTTTATGAAGGAGGAATCAGCATGAACGAGGAAGTGTTTCAGAGTCCCATGAACTGATGCTCTACCACAGGCTCTTAATCTTCCACCACAAAGATATATATATCCTGTAAATCTGAGATTTAAAAAAAATAGGGCTTGGAGTTACAGGTCTTAGATAATTTTGATTCTCCCTGTATATAAAATGTACTTTGTATAGATAAGAGGATATTCAAATTTCAATACTTATTTTTTCGATTAAATTAATTAATATTTTTTGATTAAATGAATATTTTAGTAGAAGAAATGCATGTTAATGTGCCTATAAAATGCTTTGCCTAAAAGCAGGGGCTGTCCATCCGAAAATGATGGAGCAGTTCAGAGAGTCAAGACAGCCGAACATGATAGACCTTTCCCAGAGTTCCATCCCTCAGTAAAGTTGGCTGAACAAGCGTGCTGGTTGCGCTGCTCTGGATGCCGAGCTGACCCATTTCTCCCCACACAGATATGAGGAAAAGCTTCTGCTACCGAAGCTATAATGGGACCACGTGTGAAAACGAGTTGCCTTTCAACGTGACCAAGAGGATGTGCTGCTGCACACACAATGTGGGCAAAGCCTGGAACAAGCCTTGTGAGCCGTGCCCAACACCAGGGACAGGTAGGCACCGCAGATCATGCTCCGCTCAGTGCTTTCTGTGACAAACAGTCACCGTGTGCAGCAGGTCCAGATAGATCCAAACAGTGGGCTATGGCTTTGTATTGACTCCTGAGATACTCAATAGCTCCAAATCTCGAAATGAGGCAAGCACCATCGCCAGAGTTTATAGCATTGGTCTATATACAATCATCATCAAAAAGACTGGCCACTTAATTTATTTAGTCATCCAATGAATTTATTGAGCAACTACTGTTTGTCACTGTGTTCAACATGGAAGGTATAATAGTTTGGTAAAGTAACTTAAAAGCTAGCAAATTCAGTAATAATTGTTTAAATTAAATCTTGAAAATATGTAAAATAGTGACGGAGAAATGTTGCTTGAAAAAATGTTTTAAGAAAGTATCTCATGAAAAAAACTGCAAAAACAAAACCCAGCTCATTAATGTGTTTCTTGTGTAGCTCCTCCCACAACACGGAAGGAACCTGTACATGACAATACATTTTAAATTGTTTTCGGGTACTGGGGTTTTCTTTTGTGTGTTTTTGTGCCTGGTGCCTGCAGAAGCCAGAAGAGGGCACCGAATCTCCAAGAATTGGGAGTTATAGCCGGATGTGATGTGTTTAGTGCATGCTGGGAACTGGGTCCAGAAGAGCATGTCTCCAGCCAGGCATGGGAGGCTTTCATGCAAGCAAAAATTCCATTGAAAGGGAGAAAAAGGAAGGAAGGATGGAAGGAGGGAGGGA
>LOEQ01003440.1:88698-100646 GCA_001685075.1 Bramus lutescens
AAGGAAGGAAGGAAGGAAGGAAGGAAGGAAGGAAGGAAGGATGGAAGGAAGGATCGAAGGATCACAGAGTCAAGAATAACCACTTGTCTTTAAGTTACTTTTTGTCTAGACCTTGTGAGGCCTAGAGAATGATAGCTCTTCATAGTTGCAGATCCTGAAAGCTGAACTAGGTGGACCAATGGGAAACGAATGAATGGACTGTGCATTTGTTACCAAGTATCGATGCGGCATGTGTTCAGACATTTCACTCTGGGGTTGCTAAGATGAATTCAGGGAAAGAGAGATGTGGAGAAGTGGTGCCGGGTTCTCAAACCCAGTGACTTAGTGACTCAAACCCAGCAGCATGTACTTTCCTCCTCACCATGACAGAATACCCGACCGACCCGTCTCAGGGACAACAGATTTATTTTGTCTCATGCTTTCCAAAAGTCATGACCCACCATGGTGGGGAAAGCTAAGCAGAGCCCTTTGGTCCAGGGTAGCAGAAGCTCAAGGCCTTAGCTTGTTCACAGGGCATAGACCAAGAGCCAGAGAACATAGGCAGGAGGCAGAAGCAGGGGTGACCTTTTAAAGATCAAGGCTTCTAGACTGCTCCCACCACCTCTAAATGGTCCCCAGCCTCAAAAACAGCAAACTCAATTAAAAAGCTGGAGGGCAAATGTTGACATGGTGAGCCATGCAGGGCATCTTAGATAATATTGCAACCATTTTCAGGTGGGTTTGTTTCACCTTCCCCAGCCTCGTCTGCATCCATAAGATGAGGTGAAGACATTATCACCAGTCTCCATTATAAAACTCCAGCAAAACTACTGGTTGGAGAAAATAAATGTCATTTTCTCTGACAGAAAATGAGGGGTTTAGGTTTGGGGACAGATCTATATATGTATATGAAAGACCTGTTGGTGGTGTGATCCAAACAGAGGACTTACCCTTTCTAATGACACCTTCTCTGGAAAACAGGATAATCAACAGCAGCAGGGGCTATTCCATGGGGAACCATGCTATCTGACAAACTGAGATGATTGATAGGAAGGTCAGTAGATAATTAGACAGACAGACAAATAGACAGATAGACATACAGATAGGAAGGTTGTTAGGTAGATTACATAGACAGATAGATGGATGGATGGATGGATGGGTGGATGGATGGATGGATGGATGGATGGANACGGATGGACGGATGGATGTCAGAGGATAGCTTTGTGAAGTTGGTCCTCTCCTTCCCCTTTGGGATCCCAAGAACCTGGCTCAAGTTGTCAGGCTTGCTCCCTGAGAGCCTCTACACCTGAGCCACCTAAGCCGCCCAAATTGAACCATTATTAAAGCTCTTTATATCATAAGGGAAAAATAACTTAATTGCCAAAGAAGTTTTGTCTTTAATGTTCTGCTTACCTTCTCCTGATATTAGAACAATAAGAAGCTGATGATAGAGATGACAGTGATAGAGGATGCCTAGATCATTTGCAGAAGCAGACATTGTTATCAAATGCACATGATTACAATGTAGAAGACTGGTTGTGGATAACATAAAAAAACGCTCTTGTTGGTCAAAATTGCGGTGTAAAGATAATTTGGATGTGTCTGAGAATGTTAAGAGTGTCTGCCTTTGTTTCCATTTTAAAGCTGACTTCAAAACTATATGTGGAAATATTCCTGGATTCACCTTTGACATCCACACAGGAAAAGCCGTTGGTGAGTTTGCTCTTATGCATGTATATATCATGTATAAACATATGCATGAATATATCACAGTTTGTACTCAAGTGTCTCAAAACATAATGGTACCACAAAATCTAATAATCTGGATTCCAAGCTAACATGATTAGTTAATCAAGAAACTTTGACCAAGTGTTAGTTGTGTTTGTGTTATACTTCATCAGCATATCCTAGCAATTAAAGTATGATAATTACTTGCTTGACAGTCTCAAAATTCCATGCATGCCATGCAAAAATTCAAATTTCCCTTGCAACGCTCATTTCTCACATGGCTAAATCATCCACCTCATTTTATGTTTGTGGGGGTGGATGTACCTTGTGCTTATCTGTGTGGGTGCACATGTATGTGCGTGCCAGGAATTTCTAAAGACCAGAGATTAATATCTGATGTGTTCCACAACACTTTACACATTGCTTCCTGTGACAGGGTCTCTCACAGACAAGCTGGCCAGGATCTCCAGGGATCCACACACCTCTGATCCCTTCCTTCCCAGCCCTAGGGTTACAAATGAACACCACTGTGTGGACTCTGGGGATCTGAACTCGGGTCCTTATGCTTACATGGGAAGCACTTTCCCACTGAACCATCTCTCTGCCTTGCTTCATCTTATTTCAACTGCTAGTTACTCTTTTCAAAAATACATCTTAAGTTTTTTGTATATTCTTATATCATCCCTTTTATTTGGTCTCATGAATTTACAGAATCCCTTTTCAGATGAATCCCTTCCTTCTGAATGGACTTTCTGTTGTGAATTCTACTTTTCCTTCCTGGTTTAAACAATATAATTTTAAGTGTCCATGCAGCAATCTACTTGAGCATGTGTGTAGCAAAATACATGAAGCTAAGGAAACACAGCTTTGTCAGATGAACGGCAGCTATTCGGTTGACTGTCACACAACTGGTCGTTGGGACTTGGTTCCTTAAGTGATTCGCTGGCCTTCTTGTTACTTCTTTTTGTGTTTTACCAATCACCTTCATTTTCCCAAAGCTCTTTAGAGGAACTAACTGCACTGTCGTCTCTAGTTCTCCGTAAGCCACGTGATCACTTATGCCAGCTTACATTTGACTTGAATAGAGAATATGTATTTTCATTTCAAGCTACACAGAGGTAAGATGGTAAAAACGTTTAGCAGAAACACAAATATTTTATCCAATCCATTCCATTTCAGACATTGATGAATGTAAAGAGATTCCAGGCATTTGTGCAAACGGTGTGTGCATTAACCAGATCGGCAGTTTCCGCTGCGAATGCCCGACGGGCTTCAGTTACAATGACCTGCTCTTGGTCTGTGAAGGTAATCTGAGAAATATATATCCTTCCTCCAAAGACTTGGCTGCATAAGTGGCTTTTCGGTGGGCTTGTGATTTTGTACCATCTTTTCTGTAGTATTTAAGAGCTGAGTATGGAAGTCGGTGACCTGAACATAACCCTAAAGCAATTGTGTAAGACTGTTTACCTGGACCCGCTGCTTTTTCAGACATCGACGAGTGCAGCAATGGGGACAACCTTTGTCAGCGCAACGCAGACTGCATCAACAGCCCTGGCAGCTACCGCTGCGAGTGTGCGGCCGGCTTCAAGCTCTCTCCCAATGGGGCCTGTGTAGGTAAGCAATAGGCTAACAGCCACCAGATACGGCAACTTATGGGTTCCCTGTTCCCCAAGGACTTCTCGCTTCCTCACTACAAAACATTTTAAGGATGCCTTTAGAGAGATTGTCTGCCTCAAGCTATCCATCATGCTGAAACACATCGACCATAAAGTTCAAATTATTTTCTTGAGAAATGATGTTCTTTCAGTGGGTTTCTCTGGTATCAAATAGAATCCTTGAGATCCCAGTCAACCTGCAAGCATTGCCTGATGGAAGAAAGCCTTGGGTACTTGAAAGCCTCACTTATATTAACTCAGCTGTGGTCTTGGTTCATTCTTAGCCTGTCTGTAATAATTACTAGCAGGTTAGAGAAATGCGTCTGTGAAAAAACGGGGGACTCTTGATAAAACTCAGATATGCATAACATGTGTCTTTTTTTTTTCTTTCCTGTTTTAGATCGCAATGAATGTTTGGAAATTCCCAATGTCTGCAGTCATGGCCTGTGCGTTGATTTGCAAGGAAGTTACCAGTGCATCTGCAACAACGGCTTCAAGGCTTCTCAAGACCAGACCATGTGCATGGGTAGGACCGCTTTTCCCATCCAGGGACAGTCATGAGGCTGGGGCTTAAAGACAGTGATTCCGAGGGCAGCCACCATGTCTCCACCATGCTAAACAGTTTAAGGCTTTGAAGTAAAATTTGCAAGCCAGGGACATGCCACAGTAGGTTCTTCTGTTCAGTTATCCTCAACATTTGGCTCCAGAAGTTCATGTGGCATGACGGTCGTTCAGACGAACTCAGTGGAATTTACCCACGAAATGCATCTTGGAGTGCACAGGAGTAGCGAGGATGACAATATTAACACATACACATGTGCAGATATGCATCCTTTTTTACAAACTGTAGTTTAGGATTTAATGGCATCATTTAAGCTTTAGCTCTTAAAATAATTGCAGGCGTGAATAGAACCAGAGTCTTTAAAGGTCACCAGTAACCAATATAAGGGTTGGTTAATTGTTGCAAGTGGTGGTTAATATGTTTGCAAAGGCAGGTGGAATGGATGCCACAAGGCTGGGATGGCACCTTATGCCATACGTCCCTTGTCCTCTGTCAGAAGTCCTCTCTAAGCTTTATATTTGAAGGAGGAAGATAAAACTTAACACATGGTGGTTTGTAAGTAGCATGTCCTCTGTGTGAAAAAGCCAGGGGATTTTTGTGTGCCCACTCTATAGGGATCACCTGGCGAGGTGAGTGTTAAAATCAGGTTTCACTAATGTAGAATCATTTCCGTTGTGGACTATCTGTGCCACAAGGAGCATATGTGGACAGCCTCGGTTTACGCACTGCACCCTGAGAACATCTCACCATGGGCCACCCCAGAATGACAAGAAATAAAAGTCTCTAACCTATCTCATAGGTTCTGGTCCCGTGTGCATGGACTTTCTGGGAAGGCTTGCTTAGAGGAGACACAGGGGTCTCCTTCTGTACTCAGAGAGTCTAATCTGCTACATACATATTTTGTATTTATGACTCTGAAATTCATATGGGAACAACATGTCATATATGAACAATTCTTTCACAATAAAGTCAGGCTGGAGCTCAGGCCTCTCAGGCACAGCTCTCCTATGGAGCTGTGTCTGTTCCCTGGATAGTGGCTCTGCAGGCTGGCCTCCCAGCACAAGGGTTTGCTGTCTCCTGTCACAGATGACCTTGCTAAATCTTCTCACTGTGACTTTTAGAAAGCTCATGACTAAATTCTAAACAAACCCCTCTTTGGATTTTATTATTTCCTTAAAAAGGCTGAACTTTCCATGATTGAATTAAGATTTATCAATTCTTGACCAAGTGTTAATAATGCTTTAACATTTGCTAGGGAAGCCTGTTCCTTTCAACATCTCTGCCAATGACACGTTTCTACCCGTTGCTTCTGAGAATTGCGCATACCCATAGATAGGTCAGACTGGTTTTTTCTCTTTCGTCAGTTTGCAGTTTTAATTTGTTTCCCCGTTTTCACATTCTTACTTTCCTCAAACAACCATGGGTCCCTAGCACTGTGCAGGGGAGCATCTGAGTCACGAAGTGGTGAGGGTGAAAGAAAATGTTAAAGGGGAACAGCTGGCTCTAGCTAAACGTCGAGTTCTCCTTGGCAGATGTGGACGAGTGTGAGCGGCATCCGTGCGGAAACGGGACTTGCAAGAACACTGTTGGGTCCTACAACTGTCTGTGCTACCCTGGGTTTGAGCTCACTCACAACAATGATTGCCTCGGTAAGTCTTTCCGTCAGTTCAGCCTTGGTTCTTTCAGAAGATAGGCAAAGCCGCTGGGCACTCTCTGGTTACCTGCAGCCATTTTTCCTCAGTAGTCTCAAGGCCATGGGCTGTTTTGAGCCCTTCCTCACAAATCCAGTTTATCACGGAGGAAGGTCATCCGGACACCCGTAAATGGACCAGGACTCATTTAGAGTTTAGGCTCTTTGTCCCCTCAAGGTGAGAGAGAGAGAGAGAGAGAGAGAGAGAGAGAGAGAGAGAGAGAGAGAAGAGGAGAGACCCTCAATTATTCTCAGGTTACTTCACGTATTTTATGAGTTCATTTCTAATTTACACTCCAGCCCTAGCAGACTCTCCATACCCATGTCCATTTCTGGAAATTTCCTTGCTCATCAGTTTCAAAGCCTGTATGCCTTTCCCAATTAAAAAAAAAATGCACAGTGAACAAGTTTTGAAATGGGTCCTCAGGCCACACCTGTGCTAAATACAGGATTTCGGCTTTTGCCTCACACTGACATACCAATAGGACATGAAATTGATGCCAGAGAGGTTGCCCCAAGGAAACCGAGTAAATCTAAGAAAAAGGGCAACACTTACTTGTGTATCCACTGTGGGGTGCTTTTCGATGTAATACAATGTAGCTACATGACCAGGAGCTGTGAGGGGAGCAATCAGGATGATGTCCACAGTTGTAGGATCATTAGAGCTCAGCCCCACCTCCTAATTATCCCAGCTTCCCTGTTGCTTTCCTTTATCCTTTGGAATTCTGCAATTATGGAAAGGATTTGCTGCTAGGTGGCTTTTTTATCCAACTTCACTCGGGTTCCTCTATAGGTTCTGTAGTTTTCCCAAGAGTCCTGTCTGATGATGCTGTAATGAAAAAACAGTTTTCAGGAAACATAGGCAATGACTCACTCGCTCACTGGTAATCAGCCCAAAGCTTACTTGAAAACCCAGCACCAGCCATCACTGTGGTCAGCAACCCTACACTTTTTAACGTAGCTATCATTAATTTTAAGTAACGTAAATTTCTGTGTTTAGTATGCTCACTTCTTTGTCCTTTTAATAGGCTCCTGTGTCCAGGTAAAGGTTCTGTAAGTCATGCCGTCAAGTTACATCCCATAGTCCCCTCTCCTCTGCCAAAAGAAATACTTTGCAATTAGAAAAAAACATTGAAAGATTGGCCTTAGATTGTCAGACTTTACCTGTTTATAAATCTCCTAAGTTATAGCTCGTGTCCTTGAGAACCACAGCCGTCCAGTGTGACTGTTCAGTGGTTCAGTCCTCAGAATGTGTGTCATTTTCCTTTTCTGTCACTGGAGTACAGTGTGGACTTTTTGTAATGGGTGCCAGCAAATGTGTTTTTAGATTTCAGCTAGCAAAACGGTTTGGTGTAGACGCTCCCTCTGAGACCCTGACATCTCTCTGCTTACAGACATAGACGAATGCAGCTCGTTTTTCGGGCAAGTGTGCAGAAACGGCCGGTGCTTCAATGAAATTGGCTCCTTCAAGTGTCTGTGCAATGAGGGTTATGAACTTACGCCAGACGGCAAAAACTGTATCGGTAAGAAACGAAACGGTCAGTCATCTTGGTGGCGTTTTGTTCTGTGAGACACCGTGAACCCCACAGTCTCAGCTTATCCATATTTTACCATCAAATAATAGGACCACAATGACCTGTGCCAGGGACATTTTGGTATATGGTATTAACCACCAGTTGGGAATGTATCATGGGGAGAGTTTTTATTGGGGACAGCGCCTGAGGCTATGTCTCAATAAAAGTACATGGAGAAACAAATCAAAAGAATTGGCAGCCTTCCTCCTAAGAACCATCCACGATATCGGAGGAGCTCGGGGCATCTTTGTCCATGATGACCCAGCTGACCAATGGGCCCAGGTGGAGTCCATATTACCATTGAACACCGTCTACCATTTCAGCACACAGATAAGACCGCAATGATTGTCTCCTGTCGGGGTCACATTTTTTCCCCTTCTTTCTCTCTAAAGATACCAATGAGTGTGTGGCGCTACCTGGCTCTTGTTCTCCTGGGACCTGTCAGAATTTGGAGGGTTCATTCAGGTGCATCTGTCCCCCCGGATATGAAGTGAAAAGCGAGAGCTGCATTGGTGAGGCTTGAGTTTGTTTTGAGGTCACGGTGTGTGAGGGGAATAAGGCTTGGTAATGGTAAGGGCTGCGTGGGAACCTCAAACCCAGCCCCTGTGTGCCTGCTGGCCTCGGGAGTTAACCATGCCTGCATCTGTCTTACTGTAGCATCAGAAATGGTTGTGTTGTAGAGTGTTGGCAGCGAGAACTTAGAGACGTGGGCTTATTTTCATCGACAGAAATCTTAATGCTATCAATGGATTTTTCATTATCATTAGTATCTGTGTCCTAGATGTCAATAGAGACTACCTACTGAATTTTAAAAATTTCTACAGTGTGATCTCTGACACGTGATCTTAGAGTAGTTATTAAAGGTGTCCAGGCTCCGGAAAATATTAACCAGAAAGCTTGTGGATTCTCCTGACGTTTCCCCTCTTGGGAAGGCGACACTAACATAAAAAATGGAAGCTATCAATCCCTTTGTCATAGCAGATGGCTTCTACCGCAGCTCCCAGCACAGGAAGACACTGCACAGCCTCAGAAGGCCTGGTAGACACAATGAAGGCGACCTTTGTACAGCTCACCCCGTCACTTGTTCTTTCAGCATGATTGACATTCAGGAGCAGTGGCATCTGAGGGAGGCTTTGTGGGCATGAAAGGGTTGCTGAGGATATGTCTGACTTTAAGGTTTTCACTCTCTCAGATCCTAAAGATAAATGCCTCTGTGGTTCTTGTTCAAGGCAGTTACAGAGCAAAATGGGCTGTTGACTTCATGGAACTGAAATCTATTTCAGGCCACATGATTAGACAGTATTATCCCCATCAGTCTTGTTGGTGTGTATAGGTTATTATAAGACTGATTCTTATTTTACTAGGCAAAATAATAATAAACACAGATGAACCATCTTAGTAAAAGTTTATTGAAAGCCTAAGATTCTCTGCCATTTTTTTAAAATTTTGTTTTGAGGATATGAGAGAGGATTTTTTGTATTTGTGTATGTGTACATATGGATGAGTACACAACAAAGTAGCAAAGAAATTCCATAGTCCATCAATCCCTTTCTTTAAAAGTATCAGTATTGGCTACACAGTATATATGTGTTTATGTGGTGTGTTTGTGGGGGGTATATGCAGAGGTAATGCATGTGGGAAACATGTATGTGTAATGTGAATGCAGTATATGTGTGTAGTATATTAGTATATATGTGTGGTTGTTATACATATAGTATGCATATTATATGGTATGTGGGGGTCGTAGTATGTTGGGGATGATGTATATGTGTGTATGTGATATATATTGAGTATGTATATGTGGTTGGGAGAAGTATGTTGTGGTGTATGTGTGTATATGATGTAAATGTGTGTGAAAAAGAGTGTGTGTGTGTGTGTGGTGTATATATGTTGTATATGTCTGGTTTGGGTAAATATATGTGTGTCTACTATGTGTGTGCATGTTGGGAAGTATATATTGTCATGTGTAAAGTATATTTGTGTATGTGTATGGTATATATATGTGTGTGTGTATATATATATATATACACACACATGTATGTATGTACAGATGTTATTCCCCTTACTCCCTTGAGACAGTCTCTCACTGAACCTGGAGTGAGGCTGGCAGGCAGCAAGCCCTATGACCCTATCTGCCTCTTCTTCCCAGTGCTGGGGCTACAGGCCCATGTGGCCAATCCCAGCTCTTAACATATTGTCTAGGGATTTAAGCGTGGGTCCTCATGCGTGCACAATGAGTGCTTCCACCTACTGAGCATCATGTTTGCTTTATTCAATTTCATTTCTTCATCATGTCCACCCCATCCTTATATGGAGAGATCCCGCATGCTAGAGCAGTTGGATGTAGAAATGCAGATGTCGCTGGGCTCTGTCTTGTTGGAAGCACCTGCATCTGTGGTTCCATTTACATTACGTTCCATTTCCTGTCGTTTGCATGGCCTTTGTTTTGCTCACCCATATTCATTGTGCAGCTATTATCCTCCTCTGAAGGCTGGCGGAGAGCAGTAAAGTAGCAGGGTGGCGACTGGAGGTGGGTAGGAGGTACCAAGGAGAACAGGCAGGCTGCACGCTGAGTGTGTGTAGGGATTAAAAAGCCAGAGGTACCCCTATTGGAGTCCCAAAGGAAGCATTAGGGAGGGGGCCATGAGTACACACCGTCTGAGCACACTGAACCTGTAAGGCAGGTGAGTGGGTCATGTCAGGTAGGCAGATGGAGCCCCCTCCTAGTGATCAGGTGGCAGGACCTGGAGGTGGACATGGGAAGTTCTGGCATATGGCTGGCTGAAACTGGATATACTCTTTCGCTTTTAAGGCAATAACTTATTTTAAAAGGATAAATTAGCTATGTTCATAGTGTCATCTCTAATTCCATCATTAAACTACCATTAATTAATGTCTGTTGCAGTATGGACAAATAGATATTTTCAACTCTTGAACAAAACATTGATTGGATTAACAAACTCTACTGTCCTGCAGATATAAATGAATGTGACGAAGACCCCAACATTTGCCTTTTTGGTTCCTGCACCAACACCCCCGGGGGCTTCCAATGCATCTGTCCCCCTGGCTTTGTCTTGTCTGATAATGGACGAAGATGCTTCGGTAAGCTGTGGTGTGACTTCTCTGTCAGCGTGTCCCGTAGACGGTTAAAATTTGGACAGTGAAGCATTGTGCTCAGGCTTTATTATGATAAAATATTTGTCTATTAGTAATACACAGTCTGCAGTTACAGCACAGACTTCTCAAGAGTGTCTCAAATGGACAGCGTTAGAGCAGTCTGTTAAGACCATTAGTACAATGTTTAGATTTTATGCTAAAAGAAAAATCATCTTGGTTTACCATTTTCATTTGGTTGCTGGCATGGGCTGTTATTTATCAGTACACGAGTTGCCTCGGGCATCGCTTAACTTACTGGATGTTAAGTTTGTTGTTTTTGGACAGCCTTAATGTGAGAGTGAAGAAAAAAAAGGAGACTGTGGGAATATTTTCCCGACTAAGGCCGATTTTACAAATCCCTGACCACATCGTAAAAGTATTTTAGATGTAATAACATTTTACATGCAGATCAATTTAAACTAGCAAATGAAAGTGAACCGTGAAGAATGCCCGGGCCTGTTTCTTAACTACTGATCTAGCGTGTACCTTGTGTCCAGCTCATGAGAAATGTTCCCTCCGAACTAGTTGTATCCACATTGTTCCGTCTGTCTCACGAGCAGTGAGGAGCTGTGCTCTTTGCTTTCCTGACTAGATACTCGCCAGAGTTTCTGCTTCACCAACTTTGAAAACGGCAAGTGTTCTGTGCCCAAAGCCTTCAACACCACCAAGGCAAAATGCTGCTGCAGTAAGATGCCAGGCGAGGGCTGGGGAGACCCGTGTGAGCTGTGCCCCAAAGATGATGAAGGTGAGAGTAACGGCAGAGGGGACTCTGTTGTGACCATTTGGAGGGCAACATCATACCTTCAGATAGGATTACCAGAGGTTCCAGAAGCGACTACTTGGCAAGAGCCCCACCAGCATCTACACACAGCGTGCCCACTGACATAGCCCGCTTACTTTTCCTTCCAAAGCATTAGCATTACTTGCATTCTGAAGACTGAACTGCAGAGGCGAGGGCAGAAGATGCCAGGAGAGGGTGGAAAGGAAACTCCACATGACTTCACAAGTCCCAGATTAGGGTATGGAAGTGTAGCTTGGCAATAGACCATAGGCCTAATACCTGTAAGGCTGGAGTTGGGTCCTTACCACCAAAAATGAATGTACAGTTAAGTAAAAGCCTATGTTGCTGTGATATCATGGGCTGTGGTTCTCCAAATATTAGTAAATTTCTGAAATGTAACATCAGCACATTGGCCCCATGGCTTCCCATCAGCGCCAGTGACTTGTAGAGTAATTCCCAGCAAGATCAACCTGTGGTGGGTCCTTACATCAGGGGATAGCTTCTGTGTGTAAAGGACAGGGACAATTTTGGACTCCGTAGTGTTAGACAGACAGACCCAGAGTCCCCAGGTTGACGGTACCCTAGGAGAAGCTCAGGTAGCCTTCTATGAGTATACTCAGTGTTGGGTTTAAAAATAAACCATGGCCAGGTGCAGTGGTGTGCGCCTTTACTCCCAGCATGTGGGACACAGACAGCAATACAAGACTGCTTGGTCTATGTAGCAAGTTTCAGACTCGGGTGAGGGGGTGAGAGAAAGGAAAGAAGAAATGAAGGAAGGTGGGAAGGAAGGAAGGAAGGAAGGAAGGAAGGAAGGAAGGAAGGA
>LOEQ01003440.1:100652-110920 GCA_001685075.1 Bramus lutescens
GGAAGGAAGGAAGGAAGGAAGGAAGGAAGGAAGGAAGGAAGGAAGAAGGGAAAATGCTCTTGTTAAACATGGATTGTACAGTGTTAACTAGTTCTTAACATGAAGCACTTTAGTGATGGAGGACCTGTTTCTCTGTAGTTGCATTCCAGGATCTGTGTCCATACGGCCATGGGACAGTCCCTAGTCTTCATGACACACGAGAAGGTGAGCTGACACATTTTAACCTGGGTGGATTTTTCATTTCATAAATCATGCTAGCTTTAGTATGTCCTATAGTGTATCATATTTAAAGTATGTATGTAATAGTTTATGAACCATTTATCATATGCATGTATCATGTGTGAAACATCTGTTTTTCTAGTGAAAATAAAAAATATTTATGTTCTGTTCATGTTAGTAGGTACAGCTATATTATTAGCACATCTTTTCTTATGAAGAAGTTCATGGGCAGTTTTATATTTTAGATGTCAATGAGTGTCTTGAGAGTCCAGGCATTTGCTCAAACGGGCAGTGTATCAACACCGATGGCTCATTCCGTTGTGAGTGTCCAATGGGCTACAACCTGGATTACACTGGAGTCCGGTGTGTGGGTGAGTATTGCCTCTGGTTGATGTACTGTGAATGCCTATTTTATTCTCCTATTAGCCCAGGGACCAGGAACAAGAAACTTCACTTCTACATTTTCCCATGCAGTTTGGCTCATGTGAAGATGGAGTTTCCCAGTATCTCTGCCTTTAACCAAATACACAAACTCTAAGGCCTTGAGATATAGTCCAATGATAGATTTGTCTTGCATGCACAAGGCCTGGGTCTGGTCCTTAAAGGCATGAAAAACAAACAAATAAGAAAAAAAACACTTCTTTTAATTGACAAAAGCCTAACTAGGGGAATTGTCTATTTGATTTTGTGTCTTTGCACACATCCTCTTGAAGCAGTGCACTGTGACCTCTGCACACGTTTAGGCTGGTCAAGGCCAAGGGGGAGGCACTGTGGCGGGGAGGGGGGTTTCACTGTGCTTTTTTTCAGACCCCTGAAATGTGTGCGGGACTCTGTACACCATTTGTTGCCTTGCAGACACTGACGAGTGTTCTATCGGCAATCCCTGTGGGAATGGCACATGCACCAACGTGATTGGAAGTTTTGAATGCAATTGCAATGAAGGCTTTGAGCCGGGGCCCATGATGAACTGCGAAGGCAAGTCGTCCTGCCTTGAGATTGTCTTATCCTCCTTTGATGTATAGAATGGGTTTTAGGAACTCATATCCATGTATAGCCGCTGTGTTATTCTATACTCTCCACAAGCACATTGTCCATTGCCTCATCCAGCTCTCTCCATTGCTGTTCTAAGCATTTGTCTCCTTACAGCAGCCCGGGAGTGGCTCTGAGCTGCCATCTGTTATTTTTTCTTTCTTTAAGAGCTGGTTACATTTTCATGACTTTTCATTGTACCGGTTAACTTTTAATTTGTACTCTGAATACTGAGAATGATACATTCTGGGCAGGGTTATACTCCTTTGAGGAATGTTGATGCTTTGCTCTTAGATTTGAGTTGTGCGCAACGGCAGCCTGGTTGGCCTGTGAAGGCTCAGATTTCAGTTCCACCCTTGGAACCTAGAAGCTAGCTTCCTTGAGTTTTGTCCCATGCACACATGGCACAGTCAACAGCCTAGGCTGCAAACATGGAAAGGAAGAAAGTATATCACTTCTCTTTCCTGGCGCTCCTTTCCAGAATCTCATTCACTTTTTTTGAGACGTGGCCTCAAGGTCATGTACCCTGATCAGGATATTTAGAAGTTGACATTTAATTCTCAGATTGCCACTGCTAGGATAGTGGTCACCTGAAGGTTAGATTTGGAGAAGGGAAGAGAGAGGGAGGGCAGCCAACATAGTAATTAATGTTAGTTCCTGAGGGTTCTCAGCTCTGAGTTTTTACCCATCACTAAAACTCCAGGTAGCCTTTGGGGTTCTTCCAGCATATGGCTGTTAACTCACTGGAGGAGGATCTGGCCAGGTACTATATTTTATATACCAGAAGTGAGAGTTTTATTACCTTGTTGCTTCCTATATGGTCAGCAAGTAAACAAACTTGTGTTTCTTTAAAGAAATGATTGGGGGTGGGGGGTACAATGTAGATCCTCATGCAGAGCGCATGCCTACTTCCTCAATCAGATATCAACGAGTGTGCCCAGAACCCGCTGCTCTGTGCCTTCCGCTGCATGAACACTTTTGGGTCTTATGAATGCACGTGCCCAGTTGGCTACACCCTCAGGGAAGACCAAAAGATGTGTAAAGGTGAGACAAGAGCCGCAACTTGACCTGCCCCGTTGGGATGGATCGTACTTTGACCCTTGTCTTCTTCTGAGCAGTTTTCTCCCAGGGCTTTACAGAACGAAGTGTGGCAGCTTTGCTGTAGATTTTCCCACCTAGAAAAGAGGACGTTTAAAACCTGATGGATGGGGTAGCCTGAGCATCCCATCCCGCTGCTGTCATCCTCCCGGACTCTGACTCAAGCGGAGGTCACCCTTCCCTGACTCACTGTAAGGACCAGTCCTGAGAGTGCTACACATGTGGACTGGAGCCAGCTGTTCAGGAGACTAGGCTCCTTCCTCTGTCACACCAAATGATGAGGGTCAGAAGACCAGAAATAATGACTGACAATTACTAACGTACAGCCCGCTAAACACGATGTGCTGTCGTTACCTTTTTTCTCCTTTCGATACATATCTTAATAAATGTCTTCTAGATCTGGATGAATGTGCCGAAGGGCTGCACGACTGTGAATCTCGGGGCATGATGTGTAAGAATCTGATCGGCACCTTCATGTGCATCTGCCCCCCTGGCATGACCCGCAGGCCCGACGGAGATGGCTGTGTAGGTAAGCCCCAAGGATGGTCTCTGCTTGAGCAGCCCTCTTGCTCCAAGCCAGAACTAACACAGCTCCCAGACGAGCTAAACGTCAGCCAGCTCTTTTCCAGGTTGTGCCAAGGCCCTTCTTCATCTTCTCAGGGTCCAGGGCGGCACACGGGACTCTGGACTGTGCAGTGGTGGTCGACACAGCTGGGAATTATGGCCATTTGTTGTTTGTTAGCCTCTGTGAGTCTGAAATATCAAACGCTGAAGTGTAGAAAACATCCGGGAAATACCTCTACTCATGTAGAAAAATGAAAGCTTCCAGGTTACTGGTCCCACCTTTATGTCCTCCCATGAGTGAGAAGAGCAGTTCAGGCAGTCCAGCAGGGTTAGCACCTTGTCCCCCATGACTGGACTTGTCTGAGTCTCAGTGCGTTCATGTCTAAAGGGGTAGGGGGTGGAGCTATGATTTCATGGCATGTGCCAGGCTTGCCTCGTGCGAGCATGCCACGAGTACCACAGTCATTCCCTGTGTCCTTCTTCCCTAAGTGCTTTCTGCCACCTGAGCCACCACAGCCGCTGCAGCCACTACACGAGCTTTCTCCTCCCTAAGACCTGGGACTGTTTAACTTAAAACCAACTGCCCCCTTACCAACCTCCACTACCTAGGCATACTGAGGTATTTTTAAAGAAACAACAATTATTAGTAATTTTCTGTTTCTGCAAAAAGAATACCAAAGTAAAGAATAAGATTTCTTAAAAATGAATCTATAGGCAGTTGTCTGCTGCTCAAAGCTAATGGACACGGGTGCCTTTAGGGAACAGAAACGTTATGAGACTGCATTGTGGTGACAGTTATGAGGGCCTGTAATTGAGCAAAAACCATTGGATTGTATGCTTACAAATTTTATGGCATGCAAATTGTACCTCAGTAAAGTTCATTTTAAAAAAATGAAGCTTTTCCAGAGAATGAAATACAGGACATATAACAGTGTGCTATTTGTACTAGCAAAAAATAAATGGATAAAACCGCCAAAGTGTGCATGACAGATACATAAATAAATCTATTGTGGAATATTCATGCCAGAAAATACATAGCTGTTAAAATGAGTGTGATAAATGTATGTATATACTGACACAGAAATAACCGTGAACATACAGAGCGAAGCCATATAAGATAACATGTCGTTTTATAGGAAATCTAAAGTGATGTTTTCTGTGGGTAGCACAAGCAAGCGAATATGTAGGAAAAGTTTTAAAAAGAGAAATTGTGTTTCGAAGCAGGAATTACCCACCCAAAAAATGGTATTTAAATTAAAGGTTTCTAATCTAGAGTGACTTTATCTAAAAAGTTTGATCTTTGACAAGAGTGAATTCCTAAATCAGATATATAGTATAAATCTTAAAAATGCAGCACCCTGCTAAGTTCTGCATGGATTTAACATGTTCGCCTCTGTCTGTCACTGTAACAAAACGTGTGAGACAGAGTATAAGAGAAAACGGTGCTTTGGTTCATAGCTATAGAGTCTAGTCCATGACTGAGGGCCCATGCTTTGAACTTAGGTCCAGGCATCACATCACAAGAAGAAAAGCACTCCTTCAGATCACCAAAAGGCCAAAGAAATGAAGCAGGGGCTGTGGTCCCATGGTCCCCACAGGGGACAAGTCTGCAGTGACCCTGGCACCCCCTTGTTACGCTCCCACCTCCCCAAGGTTTCACCACCACCTGCTAGTACCACATGGTGGCAACCCTTTATCATGTCCACCTTGAGGGGGCATTCAATGTCCACACTGCAGTGTGCAGTGTCTTGTAACTAACAAACTCTATGTGATGAAAGTTAGGGTTTGTGTTTGCTACATTAAGAGATTAGTTACACCCTGGTTATTTCAAAATCACTATTCATCCAAGACCTGTCAATTCAGGGGCCTAAACTCAGTCCAAACAGAATGTTTCTCAAATCTAGCACAGGGCAGAATTCTAACGTGGGGGAAGAAGGAAAGAACCGTCCTGGTTACTGTGCTTGAAACATTTTTTTCTTCTGTTTCAAATCGGAATGTACGTTCTTAGTCTAATTTTGTCTGGCTAGAGTACTCAGAAATATGTTTGGCTTTGTTTACATGGAACTTTTCCATTGTTTATAACTAGCAGACACTCATTAAAAAGCCAGTACATTTATCTGTCTGTTTCCTGGGGACAAAGGTAGACAGCAGGAGGAAGCATCTCGTTAGAGCTGTTGCAGATGAGCTGGAGAGCTCCAAAAAGGGTTGAATTTTTCGTCCCTCATTTTCTCTACGGTGTATGACTGGTGGACGGTGGGATGACATCTCCTCTAGTCTTAGTATGTTATGATCTTGTTGATGGGTAGCATGTTCTAGCTGTCCTTTTCATTGTTAAAATACGCAATAAAAGATGTAAGTCCCAAGACCCGGCTTTATTGGCTCAAGCTTGTGACACCAGCACTTGGGACCGCATGTTCAAAGGCAGCCTGGGCTATGGAGTAGGAAGTTGCTTTTGAGGTTTGTCAGATACTCAGCTCTTCATTGCAGCACACTGGTAGTGGAAAAATATGCAAATCCTCTTTGGACCACCACAAAAACAGTGTGGGAAAAAAACCTTCATTTGAGGCAAGCAGTATGATTTCATAATTAGAAATTCCAACAGAAAACAAAGTATTATAAAAATTGAAATAGTTGCAGAATTTAGAATGGAAAATAAAATGTACATGCGTGACCTCGGGGTCCAAGAAAATTTCTGAACAAAAAGTCAATTGTAATAAAAATATAAAACATGGCAAGCTAAGGATGTTATACAGGACATAGGCGGAAAAAAACAAAGACTGTAAAATTAACCAGAGGTGGAAACTTGATCCTGAGTGCATTATAATCAAAGAATCATTTCTTGAACAAATCATAGATGCCAAAATCTAATAAATAGAAAAAAATACCAAGATCATTAAATTTGATTAAAAACGGATTCATAAGCATCTGAGATAGTAATTTAAGAGAAGGCAGTTTATTTTAAAGATGATGGGATTTTAAAGATGATGGGATTTTAAAGATGATGGGATAAAGACTCATCCTTCTCAAGGTTGGGGATTTTAGAAAGGTAATGGGAAGAGGTGAGTGCTGGGCTATCTGGACTTCAAGGAAGACCCAGTCACATCAGACTGTGAAGGCCGCCTTTGAACACTGTGAGGTGTCAGCCACCACACAGGTGTTAAGTGGCAGGATCTCCTTCCTGCTTCAGCCAGCCAGCTCAGTTTTCAAGCTTGATTAGAAGATGAGGAGCATGGTGAGTCAGAGACATGGGAGTCTTTTTGTGGAGGCCAGGATCTACTCTGCAGTCTCCAGAAAGGTGGGTGTGAGAGATAGCCTGGCACCATGCTGTTTCATTATTGGCAGGCTTGTCTAGATGGGGAGATTCCTAAAGTCAAGGCCAAAAGCAGAGGGACAAAGCAGTCACTAGAGAGTGACTTCCTGAACTTTGTGTCTCAGGCCGGAATGATTGATCGTCTGACTCAGTACAGTATCCCAGGGACAGAAAGCATGACAGATTCACTGAAGATGTTCATAAAGAAATATGTGAATTGAAACTGTAGATTATGCCTGCTTTCCCCTAGGGACCTGCTAGGCTGCCTTTTCAGCAAATAAAGTTAAACTGCAGAAGAGTATTCAAGGCTGAACAATTTACCCAAAATTCAAGTCATGTGTACAGAGTAGGGAAAAGACAGGAAGATAAGAAATAAACTCAAGACAAGGGGAAAGAGAAAATGATTTATAAAAATCACTTCAATAATATGTGAGAAACACCATTAAATAAAAATCCAAAATGGTTTAAAACTATTGAAATACAGGGGGAAAAAAAGATGATAGAAAGATAATCTAGGTAAGCGCAGAAGAAATGCACCTGTCACAGGACTTTAAAATCACTTTGGAAGTCACAGATTAGAAATGGGGAGGGGTGCTGGGGAGATGGCCTGGTTGGTGAAGATGAAGTGCTCACAAGCATCAGGACCTGAGTCGGACCCGCAGCACCCACACTAGAGGGGTGGAGGCAGGGCTCTCGGGCCTTGCTGACTAACTAGACTAGTCAGGATGGTGAAAGCCAGGTTTAATGAGAGACCCTGCCTCGAAAACTAAAGTGGAGCACAAAGAGGAAGGTAACCTCCAGGTGCCATGTGCCCCTGCACACACACACATGCACATAACACGTGCATGCATGCACACACACAGACACACACACATGTGTGTGTGAATTCACAAAACAGAAATGACAGAAAACACAAATAAAAATGTGGATATAGAATGGACCAATAAAATGATCAAATGGAAGACAGGTATCCATAGTAAGTTTATAAATAAAATCTCTTTTAAAAAGGAAAGCTAGTCGAGTGTGATGGTGCAGAGGCAGGGGGATCTCTGTGAGCGCAAATTAAGGCCAGCTTTATCTACAGAGAAAGTTCCAGAACAACCAAAAAAAAAAAAACAACAACAACAAAAAGGAAACCTAAGCAACCTCTACTCTAAGCAAATAAAAAGTGCTAGGGTAGATTTGAGTATTTTAGAGAAATTCGTAGGAAAAGGACTGAAATCTCCATCACAAAGAGCCCAATGCTTCATGAAAACCCTTACACAAGAGTCATCCATTAGTTTAATTATATTTATGAAGCATCCACTGTGTTTTGTGGTACTGGCAGCACAGAGTAAACTGGCTCCATCTGAGGACAAATCCCTCACTTTCTTCTTGGCTTGGGAAAAACAGGCTTGAACAAATAAAGAAACAAACGAACCGAACCGGTAATGTCAAACAAAGTTAATTAAGCTCTTTAAGGAAAGTAAGGTTTTGTGATTGGGTAGGAGATACTGTAGCAGGCGCCTCAGGGTTTACTGGAGTGGCGAGAACCCTAACATAGAATGGAAAACAAGGAAATATCAGTAACTATGTAGACCTGTGGCAGCAAGGAAGAGTAGCATCAGTGGGGTCTGTGCCAGAGTGTGGCACAGAGGGAGGCCGGAAGGAGGCCAAAGCAGTGCAGATGCAGTGGAGAGTCTGGCTTTGTGGAGAAAGCCTCAAGGCAAAGTGGTTTATTTGTAAGGCTGTGAACGTGAAGAACCTAGCTGCAAGCCATTGGCTGGCCTGTAACCTTTGGTAAGTTGGATTAACTGTGTCTCAGATTCCTCGTGCTAAAACAAATAGCAATCGTGAGGACACTTACCTCATGGGAATTGTTGTCATGGCTGATTTAGGACAGAGCTAAGCAGATGGTAAAATTTCAATTAAATGCTAACATTGTTATCCTCTAATTGGCGTTTGTAGAGAACTCTGGCTGCCTTGTTAAGTGGTAGGTTTTAAGGGGAAAGAAGAAGAAGTAGTGATGTCATTCAGGTGGCTATTTAAAAATCATCCAGGTTGGGGCCATGGTTGCATGGACAGATCTGGAATACACAATAAACTAATCAACATCCAGGATTGCTGATGGGCACCTGACAAGAGAAATGAAGGAAAAGAGATGTAAAAGATGAGAAGGATTTTTACTGGAATAAGTTGGTTGGATAATGTTACTTCTGTAACATTATGTACCATGGGAAAGACATTACTTCTATGGGAAAGACTAGAAAAAGCAAATATGGTTAGGTGCACCAACGACTGTGGGCTGTGCTGGATGTGTCTCATATCCCACTGGTATTGTTACACATGCAAACACTCATGAGGCAGAGGTATAAATTGCTGGCATACTTACTGTTGAAATGATCATGGAATTGACTTGCACACCAGGAAGCAGATCTTAAAAAGAGAAGAGGCAGCAACTGAGCTCTGAAAACCCATGGGAAATGGAAGCAGAGTGACCACCCTGTGGGTGGCGTGCTGTCTTGAGAATGTGGAGAAGTGGTCATGGGGTAGGCAGTCTGGGAGTCCCTTTTGCAAGGTGTTATGGAGTGGAAGAGTAAGATAAAGCCAGCAACATGGTGCTTGGATTTGGTGGCCTTCCAGGAAATGTCACTGGAGACAGAGCAGGCCAGTAAAGGCCAGAATCAGAGGTGCAGAAGTGGGGCAGACAATCATAGGTCCTCCTTATCCTTCTTTCAAGTTTCATCCCTCACGGAGAATGAGGAGATGTGACAGTAACTGGAGCCGTCATGTGTGACTGAGAAGTGTTCCATTCTGGTTTAGGTTTGTAAGGTAGATGATGTGGGCTTTCCCTCTGTATGCTGTGATTTCCATTGGTTAATAAAGGTACTGCTTTGGGCCTGTAGCCAAGCTATATGGGAACACAGCTAGGCAGGAAAAACTAAGCTGAATGCTGGGAGTTAGGAGGCAGAGTAAGGAAGAAGCCTTGGAGCCGCCTCCAAGAAACAGACGCTCTGAAATTTTGCTGGTAGGCCACGACCTCATGGTGATACACAGATTAATGGAGATGGGTTAAATGAAGACATAAGAGTTAGCCAATAAGAAGATAGAGCTAATGGGCCAGGCAGTGATTTAATTAATATGGTTTCTGTGTGATTATTTCAGTTCTGGGTGGCAGGGACAAACAAGTGGCCTTCTCCTTCAACAGGTAGATGTTACTGGAGAATGTAGACCAGGGTGTGATTTCTTGAGAAGGGAGAACTGTAAGCTCTTGGAAGGCAAAACAAAGTGCTGACCTTGGAGGACCACAAAGAGGCCTCATCTTGTGGGAAGGGGAAAGGAGCTGAAAGTGAGGGCAGTTACCAATAAGACAGTCGCAGGCACCTCTCAGTACCGCGGCTGCATAGACACAGCAGGGGCTGTCCTGGGATAGTCCACAGAAGTCCCAAATTCCATGGTGCCCAGGCTCATGAATGAAATAAGTCCTGTCTGGGGTGTCATTCTCCTCTTAGTGACCCTGCTGTGGGTTAGACACAGAGGAGGAAGAGGGAGTGGGCACAGGGAGAGCAGTGGGCATGGAACTGGCAACAGTTGGTGGTCCCGATGTGCAGAGATTGTCCAGGGGAGACCATGGAAGCTGAGAATCAAGGTGTCACGGGTGGTGTAGCATCACACTAAGACACACCCTATGAAAGCTACAGATATTAGCAGCTAGCCGTGTGAGAATTCAGCTCCCCCACCCCTCTGCTTTTATTTAATTCTCATTTCCAGTGGCAGTAAAGCAAGGTAACAATGGTAGAGCCTGAGGCACATCAACTGGTCATTCAAGTGCCAGAGCTTAGGCTAGGCGGCACATCCATCAGAAGTGTTACTGAAGAAATTAAGTCCTATCCGTTAAATTATAAATACAGCATGGGGGTGGGGAGAGAAGAAACAGGCAGACATATGAGTTCAAGGTCAGCCTGGTCTACACAGCGAATTCTAGGACAGGCAGGGCTACACAGAGAAACCCTGTCTCAAAACACAGAGAGAGAGAGAGAGAGAGAGAGAGAGAGAGAGAGAGAGAGAG
>LOEQ01003440.1:110927-123490 GCA_001685075.1 Bramus lutescens
GAGAGAGAGAGAGAGAGAGAGAGAGAGGATGAGAAAGAGATAAGAGAAAAGGTCAGATCTAGGATGGCAGACCTGAGCACTCAGATTGTAGAAATAACAAACTAGAAAATTCAAACTTCATAATTCAGATCATCATTTTGTAAGTACTTTCGAATTATTCATAATAACAGGGTTTCCCCTGAAACTATCTAGAGGAAGTCTCATTATTGAGAGTTTTAGAACACACTAAAAACAAATACAAAAATAATCAGTACTTCCAGAAAAGAAAACCAGGTTCCTTAACAATGGACAAAAATGTTGGGCAAAAGAAAATAGCCCACTATTTTCACAGTGTTCAAAGGGAAATAAGCGTGATCTAAAATTTTAAACACAATGGGGTTAAAGAACAATCAAAATAAGGCATTGTCAAACATCTGTTTTGAAATTTCTTTCATGCCCTCTCTGAACTAGTTAGCCAGCTCCATAATCTAATCCGAGAGACAATCATAGCATATGTGTAGTAATTTAGCAGTTCAACCAGAATACAATGTACTGGCTATAAACTTTGGAACGGATCCTGCTATTGGGACAGACCCTTAGGAGGCTGAGGCAAGAGGATAGCAAATTCAGATCTACCCTAGACGACAGTCAGGTTAAGCCAGTGTGGATAATTTAGGAAGCCTTTGTCTCAAAATATAAAGGGGCCTAGAATAGCACAGTGGTAGAATGTTTACTTAGCATGCACAGGGAACCAGATTCAATATATAGTGTGGAAAAGATAAAAAGTTCTCCTTGGCCCTGGTAGGAAATTCATTAAAGGAACATTTTGAAATCATTTAAAGGCTGTTGCTAGAAGAGCGAAAAGAACATGGTAATATCCAAACCTGGAGTGGAGATGCAAGGAAAGCACAGAAAATTAGATAGATTTGATAGTTAAGAGAATGGAGCAACAGCATAGTAAATATGGAATAATTTGAAACATATGAAGTGGCAGGTAAGAATGAAATCATAAGTCTGAATGGTTTCAATTGCTAGATGAAAGCTGAATGCGTTTTTACAATTCTTTTTAAGTTCGGTTAAACGCTTTTTGTAAGAAACCTAAATCAAAGGGTGAGTTGATGGTTTGAAAAGAAAGAGATGGGAAAGATATTCAAGGCAAATGCTAATAAAAAGAATGCAGGAAAAGTATGTCAGAAAACTTAGGACTAAAAAACTAAAATGTGTAAAAAAAAAAAAAAAAGGAGGAACTTACCAAAAAGATGAAGTTGTTATGAGGTCCCTTATGTTGAAAACAGCTTTGAGAAATCATCAAATACATTTTACAAAATGTCATGCAAACCCAATAAGGATATTGGGAATTTTTATAAATAAGTTTGGGTTTTTGTTTTGTTTCGTTTTTATTCATTTTTCACTGAGCCAAAGAGCATTGCTCCCTGATTTCTCTGTCCTGTTACCTGCCCTCAGAGGCCGCAGTTGGCCCTGGGGTTTCACTCAACTAGCTTTCTTTCATCCCCGGTTACCACCATCTCAAGATGCCATCTCTCTACTCCCAGACTTTAGTCCTTCTCCACAGCATTCTTCCTCTGGTGGTGAGGTATCTTGGGGACAGGCTCTCCTTATAGTTGCGATTCTACAAGAACACCATTCCTCTTCTTCAGGGGCAGGAACTACCTGGATGGACGCCGTACGCTGGGTTCCATAGTCATATGCCAGTGTCATTTGGGATGTGACCTATCCCATCTTATTGGTATTTTGCCAAGGAGCTTTCACTGAGATGTAACCACTGGAAGATAGTTAGGAGGCTACGGCTTTATAAGCTTCTCATTGCTCATATTGGTTTTCTTTTTTTCTGTGAAGATGAAAATGAATGCAGGACCAAGCCAGGCATCTGTGAAAATGGGCGTTGTATTAACATCATTGGGAGCTACCGATGTGAGTGCAATGAAGGTTTCCAGTCAAGTTCCTCAGGCACTGAATGCCTTGGTAAGCGAATCTATGAATATTTTCCTTGGTAAGCAGAACATGTTTATGGCGTCATCAGAGAACAGCTCCACACATGTATTCTTGTCCCTCATAAGCACAGTACTCTACATGCCTGTCCCCATAGGTGTGCATCTATTAAGATGATGTATTTGTATGCCTATGCCATGCATGCATATGTAATGTAAATAACCTCCTAAAATGGTCTTTCCAAAATTAAGAATAATTAAGCCCTGTGGAAAATGTGTCTTTAGTAAGACTTACACGAGGAAATGACTTAATTCCCAAAGAAAATATTTGCAGTGTGAGGTAAGCTTTGCCTCACATATTAATGCAAAGCAAGCACCACATTGCAAAAGTGCAGCGGAGATTAATTTTTATATTACCATCCAGGAAAACGTTTTAAGAAATATTTTCTCGTAGAAAACCTAAACCTCATGGGCACAACATCACACTAAGCCAATGCTGAAATGTGTGCGCTGTTGTAACCGTTTGCAGTTAATGAGGGCAGCTGGAAAAGGAGGGTGTGGTCGAGCTTTTAGGAACCAGATAAGGAAGAGCGATCAACTGGCTGGCGGCTTGATGGGTTCAAACATCAGAGGTGCAGCAACAGGCTACGTCCAACCCTAGGAAGGTTTTTGCACCTAAGACAATGTATTTTTTTCTCTTGTCTCCAATCTAGACCTTCACTGGTAATAAGTCTTCGAGGAAACAGTAAAGATACTCTACAAAGAATACTGTTTTCTGTTTAGATGACAGTTTTAGTGGCATACTTGGCTTATGAAGCCATACTGAAGAGGAAACCCTTTAACTTATATTAGTATACTGTCTATAATGTACTGAGTCCTTTTGCTGTAGAAAACACTAGATACTTATATTAGTATACTATCTATAATGTACTGAGTCCTTTTGCTGTAGAAAACACTAGAAAATGGTAGAATAAGTGCCACATTCATAACATAGTCTTGAATATATTTTAGAATCCCTACCTGTCATTACTTTTAGATAAAGAAAATACATATATGCGATGTTCTTTCATTGAATTGAAAAGAGTAAATGTTGTAGAACTTTTGCCAAGTTTGATCGTCTTTTGTAGTATAAACACCACGAGGTTGTAATGTCAACACAACTTTATAATCACCAAGTGTAGACTGTTGGCACAAGACAAATACTCTCAGGGTCGAAGGTTGAGGCTGAGAAGGAGAGGATGATTGTCCACTGAAAACCAGGCTGTCAGCTCCTTGACCTTGACTTGCGTCTTGCTGTGTCCCTTCCAGACAACCGGCAGGGTCTGTGCTTCGCGGAAGTCCTGCAGACAATGTGTCAAATGGCCTCCAGTAGCCGCAATCTCGTCACAAAGTCAGAATGCTGCTGTGATGGTGGGCGAGGCTGGGGCCACCAGTGTGAGCTGTGCCCTCTTCCTGGGACAGCGCAGTACAAAAAGATTTGTCCTCATGGCCCGGGATACGCCACTGATGGGAGAGGTAGCGTGCTGAAGGACTTGGGGCACTGTATCAGATGGGTGATTTTTATACACTCACACTAGTTTAAAAGAAGTGTGCAATCCTCATTATGAAACTTACTGGTGTGGAAGTATCCAGGAAATAGGAAGAATCCCTGCCTACAGTCAGGAGGGCAATATTTCTTTCAACAGGTCAAAAGTTGGTAGGAGGTTACCAGCCGCCATGACCTTGGGATCAGAGAAGTTTGTGCCATATTCTTTAGGACATTATTTCCTGCTGGCCTAGTTCCACGCTTCCCTCTCCTCATCTGGCAAGTGAGGGTGATAAAATCTCCCATAGATTTGATGTAGGAATAGATCTCTGAAATTCTGGGCAGTGTAGCCTGGGGTGATAGCTCCGTTGGGTGAAGTGCTTGTCTTGCAAGCATGAAGACATGAATTAGATTCCCCACACCTATGTTTTGAAAGGAGTGGTGGGGGAGATAAAACAGGTTCACTGGAATTCTGGCCTGGCCTCCTCAGGGAGTTCCCCCTGGCTTCCACACACAACCCCTGTACCCTGTACACAGTGCTTACATATCTATGCACACACACCTGTACACAGGTGCTTACGTATCTATACACACACCACTGTACACAGTGCTTACATATCTATACACACACCCCTGTACACAGTGCTTACATATATACACACACCTGTACACAGGTGCTTACATATCTATACACACACCCCTGTACACAGGTGCTTTCATATCTATACACACACACCTGTACACAGTGCTTACATATCTATACACACACATACACACACCCCTGTACACAGGTGCTTTCATATCTATGCACACACACCTGTACACAGTGCTTACATATCTATGCACACACCTGTACACAGGTGCTTACGTATCTATACACACACCACTGTACACAGTGCTTACATATCTATACANCACACACCTGTACACAGGTGCTTACGTATCTATACACACACCACTGTACACAGTGCTTACATATCTATACACACACCCCTGTACACAGTGCTTACATATATACACACACCTGTACACAGGTGCTTACATATCTATACACACACCCCTGTACACAGGTGCTTTCATATCTATACACACACACCTGTACACAGTGCTTACATATCTATACACACACATACACACACCCCTGTACACAGGTGCTTTCATATCTATGCACACACACCTGTACACAGTGCTTACATATCTATGCACACACCTGTACACAGGTGCTTACGTATCTATACACACACCACTGTACACAGTGCTTACATATCTATACATACACCACTGTACACAGTGCTTACATATCTATACACACACCCCTGTACACAGTGCTTACGTATCTATACACACACATACACACACCCCTGTACACAGATGCTTACATAGCTATAGACACACACACCTATACACAGTGCTTACATATCTATACACACACCCCTGTACACAAGTGCTTACATATCTATACACACACATACCTGTACACAAGTGCTTACATATCTATGCACACACCTGTACACAAGTGCTTGCATATCTATGCACACACACCTGTACATGGTGCTTACATATCTATGCACACACCTGTACACAGTGCTTACATATCTATGCACACACACCTGTACACAGTGCTTACATATCTATACACATATCTGTATAGAGTAAATTATCACATATTTCAGAAGAGCCAGGCTTCAAAGAGGTAGCTTTCTGAAACACATATTTAAAAAATAGTAACTCCTACTCAGAATGCCGAATGGATAAACAGTCTGGCATAAGCCTGCAACATGGCCCTCCTTATTTATCTCTCCCAGCCTCTTCAGGTGATTTTGCTCCCCTCCCCATAGTCACTCCCTGAACAATGAAAAGGGACGCTGGAACTTCTGTGGCTGCTCACTGCCACCTCAGGTCTTTCTTCATTCCTCCTCATTTGCGGTCCCACCCACTGTTCAGACATGAACTTCCTTTCCTTTCTCTTTATTTCCTGCTGTGCAGACATCGACGAATGTAAGGTGATGCCGAACCTCTGCTCTAATGGCCAGTGTGTCAACACCATGGGCACCTTCCGGTGCTTCTGCAAGGTTGGCTACACCACCGACATCAGCGGGACAGCTTGCGTCGGTAAGAGGAGGTTGGACACAGGGGGTTTGGCAACTCTTGCTTCCTCCAGACCAAGTGCAGTCGGTGGAGCGCTTGTCTATGTTGCTTCCCCTAAAGGTTGCTCGACTTGTCAAGGGTGCTGTTCTTAGTGATAGTATTCTTGCCTTTTGTCTCCTTGTGTGGGACGCGGGGTCCGCTCCATCTCAAATTCTGTGTCATCAGGGAAACATAAAAATTGAAGAATGTGCTTTTAACATTTTATATTTAATTTAAAATTTACAAATGTGCATGCAGTTGGTGGAAAAGACTTTTCCCGTGAATCCGGTGTGTTTGTGTGTGAAACAGAATGCGCTTATACAATCTTCGTGAAACAAAGCAACTAGGCATCATCTAGAATCTCTCCTTGCTACAGCATCTTTTGGCTGTTCTATAATGTATCTTTCTTCTTCAATATTTTTATTGTCTGATGCACACCATGTTGTGGCAAACGGAAGGCTAGAGAATAGCCTTTATTTATTTATTTATTTACTTACTTACTTAGTTTTTTTTCTTTCAAGCATTTCTTAGTATCTTTGTATTTCCTCAACTTCTGCAATATCCTCTTAAATTACCTATTTTAGCAACAAGTTCCTGGCATACAAACATCAGATTTGAGAAAAGCCAACTGACCCCTCATGCACATTTGACTCACACAGTAGAAACAACAGACGGGAGGAGCCAGGAGCAGGTTACTGATAGAGAACTTTCTCCATGCCAAGTCCTCCATCCCATGAGCTCTGTGGAGGAAATAGAGATTGTCTGCTGTCAGTCCCAGGCCTGGTTCATCCCTGTGAGGACAGTTCAGTATGGCTTAGCAATGAGATTCTGTGAATGGCCAGCTGTGTAGAAAGGCCACAATGTAGGACCACCCTGGGACTAAAAAAAAAAGTGGGAAAAGTGATGAGAGCCTGATGGGTGTGAGGCTGCGACAGGGAGCCAGTGGCCCAGACTAAATCCACTCTGGTGAGACAGTGAAGAAATGGGAGTGTCCAGAAGGCACAATGTGGGAGAGCCCACTGATGAAGCATCCAAGGTCTAAGCCAGCCTAATGAATCTGAAGGGAAAAAAAATTGAGCCCAGACAGTTGTCTAGACATTACAAGGTTTAACCAAGATGTGTGCATTGATCTTCACAGTAGGCCAGTCTGCTACCTTAGAGAAAACTGTTCCAAGAGTAGTTTCTCTCTGGCTGGATGCCACTGTGAGTGGCAGGGGAAAATCAAGAAAGATGAAGTAGGAAGGTGGGGGTGAGAGAAGGGCTGGCCGTTTCGTGTAACCAGGGCTCTCATGTTCATATTCTTTCCCCGTAGATCTTGATGAATGTTCACAGTCTCCAAAACCGTGCAACTTCATCTGCAAGAACACTGAGGGCAGCTATCAGTGCTCCTGTCCCCGAGGGTACGTCCTGCAGGAGGATGGAAAGACGTGCAAAGGTGAGGGGAGCCGACCACCCTTGTCTGTCTCTTCGGTAATGTTTGTATCTTGGTGATCAGAGTTGTGGCTTCTGCTTCCCCTATTAAAACCCTGCTTCACAGAAAACTGCACCAGGCCTCCCATTATGGAAGAAAGAGGAACTTAAAAATCTAAGTCACAATATTTCACTTCTTAGAAATTAAAAAAAAGAAAAAACACAGAATGTCTGCACGTGTTCACACAAACACGCACACATAATGGAGGTTGTTTTATTTCTCCCTCCAGCCTGAAAACCCAAAATCACATCAAAGAAAAATAGATGGAACTTGATGTCATCATATTAAGCAAAATAAACCAACTTCAGGAATGGAAATATCTTGTTTTCTGACATATACAGACTCTAGACTTTGTTATAAAGGAGTGTAAAAATGCCATAATGAAACCTAAGCTTTTGTATGCTGCCCTCAATACCAATTTTAAAAACTTTTAAAATAAAAATGTAAAAGAAAATATGCATAACATGAAAGTTAAAGAACACTTTTTGGGAGATGGTCAGAGGCAAGAGGGAAAAACAAAAATAGATAATGCGGATAAATTTGAGAAAATTACAGTGATGTGCGTGTATGAAAATAGCACAATCCATTCCTTCATATGGTAACTTTTTAGTTAAAAAAACATTGAAGCAAGAGTTGGAACAATGTGTGAGAAATTAGAATTTCTGTTACTGCTTACATCTGACTTCATCTCTCTGCAGTCTTACGTACATTGACATTTCCTGTAGAACGGAGAAAAATCAGTGTGTCATGTCCCGTGGAGTATTAAAAGTAATTACCATGCTAAATGTGATCACTAAAATGGCTTCAATGCCATACTGTGTTGGATTTTACATGAACCCTCCTAAGCATGCTACTAATGGATTGAGCAGATGGTATTTTCTGTCAAGCAAGGTTTTATTTCCAACCCATATTAAAAAAAAAAATAAGTGCACAAACAGCAGCAAGTTCTGGGCTGTTCCTGACCCTGTTTAGAGAAATGGTTTGCATGAACTGACTTTTCACAGTGTTTATAAAATGTGTGGAGCTCGTACCTTCCACTGTAGAGGGAACTTACTTTTCCCAAATTAAGTTTCTCTCAAACCAAAATCAGATTTTGAGTGTCCTATAAGAAGAGTCCAGACATTAATTCTAAATTTCCAGTTGTTTTGTTTTTGTTTGTTTTGCTCTGGTTTAGGGTTTGTTACTGTCTTTTGGGCAGGCATGCACCACCACGCCCAGCAGAAACTTAAGTTTTTGCTTCCTCTCATTTTAGTGATGGTGTTTCCATTTGAATCTGCTAAACCTTCCTATAAGTAACCATCCATGTTCTAAACTACATGAAATACAAGGACTGCTTTTCCATGTTAGCTTTGAAAATGGTGGGCTTGCCATGTTTTGGCCACCTAGTTCTTACTTTAAGAAAGCCTTGCCCTAAAAACCGTTAACCACCCTGACCTGGCTGGTAGCCTTCCATACTTAATGTTTAATATGCACATTCAAACCCTTCCTAATAAGCATATGTGAACATTCCTAGACTAGAGCTGAAATTTAAACCAAACACCCCCATAGAAAACGCGTAGCTCCTGTGGATTCATGAGAACGCATTATTCACCACTGAATGGCCCTGCTGATTCTCCTGGACTTCTCTGTCATTTCAGATCTCGATGAATGTCAAACCAAACAGCACAACTGCCAGTTCCTCTGTGTCAACACCCTAGGAGGGTTCACCTGTAAATGTCCCCCCGGTTTCACCCAGCATCACACTGCCTGCATCGGTAAGGCAAATCAGAGTTGAGATATTTTGCACATGTCCAGTGGGTGCAGGGCCACAGCTCAGTCTGGCCTGAAGAAGTTGTAGGGAACATGAATGCATTTGTGCGGTGGACACACTGTGCGGTACTTCCACGTGGCATCCTGAGCTATGGCGTCAGATGCAGAAGCCCCTCAACACACTTTCATGCTGGAAGCCGTGCTTCAGTTTCATATCCCATACTGCTGTGATGCTCAGATAAAATATGGTAAAAGGCTAATAGTCACACTGGGATTTTTTTTTTCAGTTTTATTTTAGAAGGCACATGTTAAGAGATCCTTCATCTACATTTTCCAAAGTGGTGCCTCTCATAACTCCAAAATACATTCTGGTTTCAAGTCACTGAAAAATGCATTTTTTATGCTGCTCTTGCTAATAAATTCAGATTTAACGTAGTCTAAAATGCTTTCCCCCCATAATGGAAACTTGAGCTTGTAACTGTCTACTCATTCCGCGCAGTTAGATTTAGTTCACACACACATACCAGGATGCTTGACTCTTTCCATCCATCTTGTTGCTTTGCTAGACAATAATGAATGTGGGTCTCAGCCTTCACTTTGTGGAGCAAAAGGAATCTGCCAAAATACCCCTGGGAGCTTCAGCTGCGAATGCCAAAGAGGGTTCTCTCTTGATGCCTCTGGCCTGAACTGTGAAGGTGAGTTCGTGTGCGCACGAATCCTTAATGTTTGGGCTTCAGAAACAGCCTAGTACATAAAGCATGTGCCATGCCAGCCTGAGGACCAGAGTTCAGGTCACGAGAACCCAAGTAAATGCCAAATAGGCGTGGTGCCTCTTCTGTAATCCCAGGGATCTAGAGGCAAGAATGGGCTCTGTGGAGCAAGGTGGAGAGCTAGTCTACAGGAATCGACACCCTCGGACTTCAGCAAAAGACTCTGCCTCAATATCCAAGGTGGAACACAGTAGAGGAACACACACACGCATGCATGCACATACCTCCCTACACGTACTCTTGTACCTATATACATAAGACCATGCATAAACACATGCATGCACACCACATACAAAAACACACACAAAAATAATAATTAACTGGGTACAGGGGGCTGATGACTGTTGCCCTTTTGTAGACTGAAGCCCTTGTCCCATGCTCTTTACTGGTGGGAGCCTACGGTGCCTCGCATGAAATAAGTGTTTGTTTGTTTGTTTGTTTGTTTGTTTGTTTGTTTTTTCCAAAATCAAAAAGAACACTGACTGGGAGATAAGACTCATGGGTCTTAAGTGTTTCCTTGGCGTATGCTCAGGTATAGGAAGATGAATATGTTAATGTTGAAGGCCTCCTCACATCTATATCTTTAGAATGTGTTGCAACTTATAGTATTGAGTTAGTCATCCTTTTTAAAGTTATTCCTAGAAATGCATGGTTTTCAACTCTAGAAACATTCAAATTTTTTTAAATGTTCTTTGTAAAAATTATAGGACTTTCATATTATTTTTCAGTCAAATTTTTGCTTTAAACAATTGCAATTTTAATTTTGTATTTGATGACAATAGACATTGAAAGCATTCTGAACCTACAGCTGCTTGCCATGTGTGAATTCAGCTCACAACCATCCACATAAGATACCATTTATTAATTATCCATGTAAATTTGTTACACACACATCAGACATGCCAATCTTACTTCACTCTTTTGGGGTAGATTTCAAAGCCTTAGTTGCCATTCCAAAAGTGTATGCATATATTAACAAAGAAATTATTCCATATGTATCATACCACATCTTGCCTAAAAATAACAACATATTCAAATACTTAAAAAGACTTTGCATCTAATTAGTCTTGACCAACAAAAAAAAAATTTTGCATGCAAAGCCATTATACCTTGTAGATATCTCCGTGGCTTTTGTGTCTTCCCCACAATGAGAATTACATGTGAATCATTTTTGAATCAACTAGAATCTGTAATGTACACATATATGTGTGTATGTATGTATGTGTATACACATATATAATTTACCAAATAAGTCATACCATATGGAGCTAATCAATTCAAAATGCACCATATTTGTGGAGACTATGGTTATTTGCAGAAATTAAGCTGTTATTCAGAGCGCTGATGTGCCAGGGTCTGGTGGACAGCACTAAGAATAAGGTGGTTTCTTATCTCAGCTATTCTTTGCACCACCACTGACTAATGATTCTGTGGCAGGAAGGGCCAGTTTCTCTGCATGCCATGCCTTATTTGTTTGTCCCCTTAAAGGCTGTGTTTGGAATGCATTGAACAAGGGACCGTAAAGACCATCCTTGGGTTGTTTTTGCAGATGTTGACGAATGTGACGGGAACCACAGGTGCCAACATGGCTGCCAGAACATCCTGGGCGGCTATCGGTGCGGCTGCCCACAGGGATACATTCAACACTACCAGTGGAATCAGTGTGTTGGTGAGCATTCCCGGGCATGTGCTTTTCTCACTTCAGTGTCTTGAGTAAACTGAATAAGTAATAAAAGTAGCAGTTGTAGTACAATGTCCTAGAACGAGAAAAAAAAACAATATTTTAGGTTGAGATGTGGGACAACTAGAGTTAGGGGTAGAGAACTTGCCTAGCACATGTGAAGTCCAGGGTTCCATGCCACCCCCTGCTCACTGTGAGAAAGGTGGACAGAGGAAGTCTGTATAAAAACACTGATGCACACCGGGGTTTTATTCTACTAGGCCCTGTTCTTGTGACATAATCCAGAATAAACCTGTCTCTGAAGTATTTAAAGGCACATCAGCTACAGGTGTATTTTCTCTCTCTGGTGTACTGTGAGGTTTCTGAGGATGGCATCAAAAACGTCTTCCTTCACCCTGCTTTTCTGCTTTTCATCAGTAATTTGTGAGATTTTGGTTGCAGAAAAACTCATCATGCATTACCCTGTTAGAAATCTAAAGGACCCTTCCCCTTCTTTTTGAGACAGAGCCTCATATAGCCCTGTAGCATGTAAAATAAAAACCCAGAGACAGATATTGGGGTTCAGCCTGAAGGTCAGAAAAGCAAAACAGACAGCCACTGGCTCTTACCTCTACTTCAGTCCGAAATGATGATCCTGCTTCCAGGACTCTCAGAATGAGACTTTGTCTGAGAGCTGTCTCCTCCCGTCTTATATTCCTCTCTACTATGGGTTTAAAAGCATGCACCACCACAGCCCCATTTCTGCGGCAAACTTGCGTAGCTACTGGGATTGAAGGTGTGTGTCACTACTGCCTGGGTCTGTAAGACTGACCAGTGTGGCTGCTTTACTCTCTGATCTTCATGAAAGCTTTATTTATTAAAATCCAAATGAACTATCACTACACAGGCCGGGCTTGTCTATAACTTGCTATGTAGCCTCAGTCTGGCCTGCAACTTCTGCCTCCCAGGGCTGTGATATATGACAACAGGCATACACCACCATGCCTGGTCAGGAAGTCTAAGAACTGAAGCCAGTCCGTCTGTACTCTCCTGTCACGCAGCTTTAATAAGCACCGTAATGGTGTCTCAACATAGAAAAGGCTAGTCACAGCGAGTGCTGCTGACTACTCCAGACAAAAACACTTACAAAAGAAAACACACAGGCATTCTATTCTATTCTTCACATTGGTCATAATCATGGAAACCACTGGCCAAAAACTCACTTAGCATATGCCCAATTTCTTGGTTCTATTGGAAAGTACTCCCTAGCTGCACTGTCCAGCACATCTTGAGAGTAGAAGCTTGCCTTACCAATCAGAAGGGAATTGGAGCT
>LOEQ01003440.1:127546-140917 GCA_001685075.1 Bramus lutescens
GGGGATACCTGTGCGGCTGCCCGCCGGGCTACTTCAGAGTGGGACAGGGGTAAGGCAGCCCCTGGTCCCCAACAACTGCAGAGTGTGGCTATGCCTCTCTCCAGTGAACTCAGGCAGCCTTGCTTCCCGCCCAAGAGATGGAAGTGTTGGGACTTAGACACCAGAAGTGAGAGTCCCTTCCTTTGTAAAGAGCTGAGGACCTGAGTTACCACTCTGCTCATTGTAAGGGCTGCAGTTGATTCATTCCAACTCCAGGCTGGATGAAGGCTTATGCAGTGCGTGTGTTACAGCAATGTGAAAATGACTTGTGGGTTTTTCATTTGTTTGTTTGTTTTTTGTTTTTCCTGATGCTGAGCCCAGCAATCTCTGAGGAAGGACTTCATCTCTTTCTTTTTTCCTCTAGTTTTATGTAGCCCAGGAAGGGAACAGTCCTTCTCTACAAGACTGGGAAACTGACCTCAAATCTTCCCACTCGTGACTGAGTGCTAGCCCCACGCACCCCTCTACCCAGAGGGTATTCTTCAGTGATGCAGAAGATGATAATCTAGAAATAGTGATGATCTTCTTTGAAACAAATAGTAGATGAGGCAGCACTAAGGGACTTGGACCAACCTTGCCCCCCCCCACCGCTATACTATCACATGTAACAGCAAAGACTGGGCCTAGTACAGGTCTCTTCAGAGCCAACACATTGTCTCTCCCTGCTAACTAAAACAGGAATTCAGAAATACCAGCTACTTAAAGCAGGGATCTTTTTCCTGGGCAGTAAGAACCAACTTGAGGCTTACAAAGCAGCAGAATTTTCTCTTACCATTGTCTTTGGACGTCTGGTGGTGCTTTTCCCTCCTTAAGCAAATCTACCTTTCTGTGCTTCAGTCTAATTCAGGTTGCAAGCTGGGGCAGCACAGGGCTCATCCTCAGAATTTTGTTGTTTCAAACCAAGGGGAACTCTCACTCTCTGTGTGGTAAAGAACAGAACCACAAAGATG
This sequence comes from Bramus lutescens, assembly GCA_001685075.1. Classification (NCBI taxonomy): domain Eukaryota; kingdom Metazoa; phylum Chordata; class Mammalia; order Rodentia; family Cricetidae; genus Bramus; species Bramus lutescens. The sequence goes on from LOEQ01003440.1 coordinate 128,536, forward strand.
GGGTTTTATGATTAAGAGTCTAGGGCAGTGGTTCTCAACCTTCCGAATGCTGTGAGCCTTTAATACAGTTCCTCGTGTTGTGGGTGACCCCACCCTCAACCATAACATTATTTTCATTGCTACTTCATGTTGTAATTTTGCTATTGTTATGAATCATATTGTAAACATCTGTATTTTCTGATAGTCCCAGATGAACCCTGTGAAAGGGCCATTTGACATCCCCTCAAGAGTTGTGACCTTCAGGTTGAGAAACAGTGGTTCCTCACTTGGCTTCCATGTTTTTAAAGGCTCTTTAGACTGCCCAGGCTGATGATAATGTCTAATCGTGTTTCTTCCTCACGAACAGCCAGACACAGAGCCCCTACCCGAAGTTGTTTCCTGTCAACCTCTCGGCGGACATGGAGGTGGATGAGGAAAACGCCCTGTCCCCAGAAGCATGCTACGAATGCAAAATCAATGGCTACCCCAAGAAAGACGGCAAGCAGAAGAGGAGCGTGCAGGAGCCTGAGCAAGCCTCAGCTGTGAGTAGACCCAGCGTAGAAGGCATAGAAACCCTGCTTTGAAAAAAAAAAAAAAGGCTACCCACATCATCTTGTCACAGTGCCATTTATAGACTTTCAGCGTCAGCACAGTTCAGTCTATCTGGATAGTTAATGGGTACATTGACAAAGATAAGAAAATTAAAATTAGTTGAATGATGTCTAAAACACAAAGCCCTAAGGAAGACAACGATTCAGTTTTAAATCATTTTGTCTTAATTTGTGCCACAAAGTGGAAGATGCCCACTTGAGAAATAATTATTTGAAAATAATTATTCATAAGTGAAATGATTCTGAATTTTCCCAGTTATATACAAGACACTGTTGATTTTAGTTTTTCAGTGGGTCCTCCAGCCCGGTCACCTGCTATGTGCTTATAGGTCTTACCCATCATAAAATTTTGTTTTCAATTGATTTGCCTTTTGTAAAGAACTAGAGGTCTGACTTCCCAGCCTCCGGTATGTAAGGTTGGGCCAAAGGCTCTCTGGTTTTGGATCTGTTCCTCAGTCCCTGTGTCTCATAGGACACATGTACCTAACTCTCAATGATTAATAACCCACATATAGGGAATACTGGTGATTTCCCTGAGGCCTGAGACAGTATGATTTCACAAGTTACCTCTCTTTCCAATTACTATTGCTGAGAATTGCTCCTGCCAAAAACAAAACAAAAACAAACAAACAAACAAACAAGAAAGAAACTACAGTCACCAACAACTAACTGGCTGTATCAGTTGGCAGCTTGTCTCAGTTTTCTGGGGGCCCGAACCTTTTCTTATCTATAGAACCATGCTAATTTAGCCCGAAAATCTCTGATAGTATTTTAAAATAATAAGTTAATGTTACATTTACTTTTAAGTAGACTGAAGTATTCAAGGATGTGTAATCATGACAAATCATTCATCAAGATAAAAAGCCTTCCCCTTGCGGTACATGAAACATAATTCTGTCTAAATAATGATGGGTTCCTCTTAGCTACCATAGCCACAGCCTCACTGGAGCACAAGCCCACATCAAAGCATTATGGCTTTTTTGGTGTGTCTAACTAAAGTGCAATCCTACCTCACACCCAGCTGACAAATTCGGATCCTGTTATCTGGGCCCTAAGCGCTGGCTTTCACCCATCTTGGCTCAGACTCCGTGTATTCTGAGACCCTTAGCAAACTCAGAGCCCAGCCTTGAGTGTGATGGTTTCTGTGGGTGCAAGACCTACTGTTGAATAGTCTTCTCATTTTGACCCCAGAAAAGATAAAATTAGACTCACTTCTTAAATTGTCCTTTTCTTCTTTAAAATGTGTGACAATTTCACAAATGTACAAAATGCATAATGATCATATTGACCCCCCATTTCTGCCTTCTGGCTCCCTGCAGAGAACCTCCCAACACAACCTATCTTCCTCCTCACTTCTTTAGTTAATGTCCCACTGGATATACTGAGTGCAGCCCATAGGCATGCAAGTACGTGGCCATCCCCTGAAACATGGGCAAACTACGAGGGGCCACGACACCAGATCAAAATGACTGTCTCTCAGTTTAAAATTACTGAGTGATAAGCACCATATCCTATAAACTCATCAGAAGACCTACCTATGTGGCTATTGCCTGTGGCCTAAGTCCTATAACTTTAATGATCTTGTTGGGGCCAGGTGAGAGTCAGGAAGATTTTTAGGGGGCTTCCTCCACGGGATGAAGCTTTGCCCCACCTCTATTTACAATAGCCTCTTTGACAGACAGCTGATGGCCAGACAGGGAACAACCTAAACCTGCACTGTGACTGTCACCCACCAGCCAGGGATGGCTTTTGAGTCCACTGTGTGCCCTGTAAAAACTCAAATGTGTTCCCGCTCTTTCCCCAGGTGGGGCACATCAGCCTAGCTAGTGTTGCCATGGACAGCCCAGTCAACATGAAGTTCAACCTCTCTGGCCTTGACTCCAAGGAGCACATCCTCGAACTGGTGCCCGCCATTGAGCCCCTCAACAACCATATCCGCTACGTCATCTCCCAAGGGAATGACGAAGGTGTCTTCCGAATCCACCAAAGGAATGGGCTCAGCTACCTGCACACGGCCAAGAAGAAGCTCACCCCCGGCACTTACACACTGGAAATCGGCAGCATCCCACTCTACGGGAAGAAGGAACTTCGGAAGCTGGAGGAACACAATGAGGATGACTACCTCCTGGGGGTGCTGGGGGAGGCGCTCAGAATGAAGCTGCAGATTGAACTGTATTAGGCCCTTGCAGACTTGGGTCCCAGCTCAGACCCCAGCACCGCTAGCCTTCAAAAGTGTTTGGAATGTCCGTGACTAATTTTAAATAGAGGGAAAGAGAAAAATAAAAGACTTCTGTTCCTTTCCTCCCTGATTCAGACTTTGGAATGTTGACCCTCACAGGGAGGGGTAATTTAGGCTCCAGTATGGCCAAAGATTTGAGTGCAAAGGCAAACATAGTTACTGTATTTTTATATAACTTCATTTTAAAATATATTGAAAGAAAGAAACCTAAATGTTCAAGAGATCAGCATATGGCACTAAATGCACAAAAATAATGTGAGCTTTCTTCCTGTTAGCAGTCTGGAACACTTTGGGTATTTTGCTATAGTTGCTAATTAAAAAATATAGATGTTTATTTATTTTAATGCAGTAATATATGGAGAAATGAACAAACTATGTAAACAAAAAGGGAAACTCACTTGTTTTTCTTTAGATTTATAAATTTGAGCTATTTCTTTTAGAGGTGCTTTGAAAAAAAATCCAGTACATTCAAGAGATGTTTCCTTTGGTTTTTCTGCCAGCCCTCCAACTGGTACGCCCCTGACTATTCGAAAGAAAGTCTCGCGGAGCTGAATGGGCAGTGTAATCGATATTTTAAAAGATGCGAATGTCGTTTGATCCTATCCAAAGATCAAAGCCAGAGCAGCTCACGTGACAGTGTTTCACATCACCAGACTTCACCAGGCAACAGTAGAGGAAACTCAACCTCTGTAGCAAAATACCTTGACTGCTTGTGAGACCATTAGCATTGCAGGCCAAACTGTACTGTATTTCCTTCTCCTAACCTCAAGGGACCACATGTGCCGCCCACAACACCTCATTCTTACCAGGGCGTGCTGCACACTTGTGGTCCCCCAGGCAGCTGAAGAACCGCTGTTCCTCGGAATAGGAACACCTGGCATTCTGTCGTGTTTGGTGCTGTCGTCGATTAATGGTGCATTTATTAGGTACAAACTATTTCAGGATTGCCATATGTGCAAACAATCATGCCACGCAGCCAAGGAATATATGTTGATGCTGTTTTTTTTTAAACCCATGTGGTTTTTTTTAGAATTTTTTCATTAATACTGTAGTTATACACCATATGCCTCATTTTATCATAGCTTATTGTGTATGAAATACCTTTGTAAAATGAACTGATGTTTAGCTTGCTTTAACCATTTGAAAAGATGCTTCACCAGGAGGTCCCAGTAAGAGCACATGTCCATGTTCTTCTCTTCAGAGAACCCATCCCTGGACCGGTATTGAAACCTCATCCATGAAACAGCCAAAGCGCACACAGACTGCTAGTCATTCCTCTCACACCTGTGTCCACCAAAGAGCAGTAACCAGCAATAGCCAATGTTTGGGGGCTTTTTTGTTTCGTTTTGTTTGTTTTTAATAACTAAAAGAAAAAGAAAAACACTGTAAATTTGTAATCAAGTGTTTGTGAGGAAAAACTTATGGATTTTGGTTGTGTTTGTTTCTGTAGGTCTATGTATCAAATATGACACTTGTCTGGCAATAAAGCTTATTTTGGGGTACTTTTATGGCTGAGTTTCCTGAAACTACAATGCCTGGTACATTTGTGGGGGGCACTGGGGACTTAGCTCACAGGGACATGTGCTAAAGAAGTGCAAGGGCAGTTAGGAGGCTTTGCTTTCAAGTCCCGTGCATATAGAAAAAGGTAAGGAAAGCAGTGGGCATATTCAATCCTGCCTGAATTCTAAGCTCCCTGGGACCTAGTTTTGCAGTGACCTCAAAGCATTTCACTTCCTCCACCAGTCAATTTGTGGAAACTGTCGCATGAAAGCATCCTGAAATATATGTAAGAGAGTAAAGAGCAAAGTCTACTGGAGCCAAATCTTTAAGCAAAGCAAACAGCAGGCTTATCTCAATGAAAATGGCATCTGCACCCAAAGGCAATCCAAACCTTATCTCTTTCAATGCTATGCCATGCACTCTACTCTGTGAAGTGAATAGATTTAGCAGGGGATTGAACATGAACCCTCCTTTGTTACATTTCTAAAGTGGACATGGACATACATACATACACACACACACACACACACACACACATTTCCAAGACCTACAAGTTAATTCAATTCATGGTAGGATTTGTGCACTTAAATGTTTCGTACAAGGAATAAGAAAACAAGAGAATATTATGACTGATCTTAATTCTGTCCTGTGCCAACCAGAAATTAGCTGTGTGTAGTAAGAAAAGTGTTTGCCTTGGGGCATCCTCTAAAGCCCAGCATGCACGTGCAGCTTCATCTGGCATCTATTAATGCTCCAACGTGAGCTCTGTAATGTCAAATGATCTGGAACCTAATCTGACTCCAGCTCTGAATATCAAGCAACAAGGCTCTTAGTTTACCTTAAACCTGCTCATGAGGACGTTTGAAAACCTACACTGCTGGGAGCTTCATGCAGAAGATAAAAGGCATTAGGCATGCTACAAGGAAGAATGTGTTAGAAGAGAGGGATTCCAAAAAGCTTTTACCAACTTTTACCAAGCGCGATCCTTACGGGCATCCCTGGCTGCTTTATTACAGCTGTACTTCATACCATCTTTCTTAAACTAACCACTGAGGATGCTTTAGGTAGCGTTTTCTTATTCCCGTTCCCATTTTTCTCCGAAATTTACTCAGCATAATTCCTTTTTTTTTAAACAGAAAAACACAATTATATCTCAGGAATCTAAACCAAACCCAGTGACTATATTCAATAGTGATAATGATCTTCAAGTGACAGGGATTCTCTCTCCGCCTACTTTGTGACTTAGAGCTCTTGAGACTCTCGTCCTGCTTAGTTTCTTTTCCATGTTGCTGCACCTCACACTGCGTGGACCTCAGTCACATCTGCACCTGAACTCTGAACTTAGTTCAGAGAAGCATAGAAGTGACAATTCATTCAGATATCTACTCTTGTTTTATCGTCTCAGGATTGGGGCTGGTACCCATCACACTGTTTCTCTGCAGCATTATTTGGCTTTAATTATCTTGTTTTGCAGAATAGATCCTTTAAAGGTGAGACACACACCTAAACAGTCTAAAACATCGGTCCACTTGAGTCTAAAACTTTTGGGAACAATGGAATGTATGAAATTGAAATGAACGAAACACAGCCATATTTGATATAGAAGATGGCAATTTAATGTGTTCAACCTGACCATTCAGAAATACTCATGCTTTTTTAAGAATATGCTGGAAATATGAAAGTTCCCTTCTCTTCAGAAGAGAAAACTCCACCGCTTCCCACGCCACTCATAGCTCATCTCTACTCTCACCTTACGATAGTCCAGCGGAAGACATCACTTACTCAACCTCTTTCTTGTCTCCTCCAGTGCTGTGGAAAGAGACTGATGTACTCATCCTTGGGACTTTGATTGGCTAATTGGAAACTATTTAAAGGCAAGTTTATTGGGGGAGGTGATGAATAGAGGACTTTTTTTTTAAGAGTAAAACAAGAAACCTAGGAACTTTTAAAGAGAAATAAAGATAGGCAGAAAGATGGAAGTCTGCTGAAGCTTCATGGAAAACAAGACATTTGATACTTGAGGATTGGTTTTAATTTTTTAGCATGCTAATTTTCTCAATATACTCAAATCCATGACTTCTTCATAAGAAGTACATTTTGCTGGCTTTATCTTTGAAAACTCTTTCAATAGAATCCTAACATACAATGCAAAGCTCACTCTGTAATTCAACCATTGAGACAGTCTGGTCTTGTAATTAAAAACAGCACCATAAACAAATGACACTCCTTTGAATCAGGCAGAACAATTTAATCCTAACTCCTGGAACAAATCGTACGATAGATATCTCAGACTTGATCGCTTCCCTGACTTGATCTCGTTGTGTGGCTCCAAAGGGTCAGTGAGGTCAAGGACAGCTTCCTTGGTGGAGGGACCCCGCAGATAGCAGGAACTCAGTCAGGAAAGTCAGTCTTTCTTGCTCTGTGCATCCTTGCCATTGCCACCACTAGTGAATAAAATAAAATACCACATACTGATCCAAAACGTCTTCCTAAACATGTTTCTCTGAGTACTGATACAACCACTAAACTGCAGGATTATGTCCAGACACACTTCACCCAGATGAACCAGTCTTCCAAGTAGCTCACACGTGTGAGATTTTTGGGTACCCTAATGTTGCCATCAATGTTTATAATTGCTATATGGTCCTTTACTTATTGGAATTGTGGGTGAGAACCCAGAAGTTCAAACCACAAACACAGCCAGAACCTTCACACTACAGAGTCCCCAAGAAAGTAAGTAAAGAGACCGTGCTCACCAATAAACCCCATTAAAATGATTTATCACTGTGAAAGCTAGGGCCAGAAACCCACTCATATTTACAGGTAAAGAAACTGAGGCCCAGATTTGTAAAAGTTGAGCGCACAGCCAGTTTACACACAAGTGAGACCTGATTATCTGGCTGAGGTCTGGTACCTCCGCATACTTCCATTCCATGGTAAGCCTATTTGGATCTCTTTTAAGCCCTAAGGATATAGGCCGGTTCCCGTGGTTTTGGCTTCTACTGAATCCCAAATGTTTTCCAAGCACGATTTAAACACTGCTTTTGCTTTGTCTACCCTACCCTCTGTGTAACTGCTCCCAGTGTCTCATAAACCAGAGATTTGTGTGTGCTAACATGCCAAGATATTGGCTGCAATACAGCAGACCCCACCCAAAACCCTGTACCTTTAAATACATATTAAAATACTGAAGGGTTAAATATTTTATTTAAACCAGACCTTCGTATTTTAAAAACATATACACACTTCTTTTTATTAAGAACTCTCAAGGAAAGTACACTAGTTACTTGTGTTTCTTAATTGTCTTTCCTCCTTTTCCTGTGAGCCTAAAAATGGTACTAGTAGATTAAGTTGGCCTTCTTTCAAAATAGCCAAGCACCTATAGCTCACATTAGTCACCCTCACTAAGTCCACAGATTAAATGTTAGGATGTAGAGTAGACATTTTCCAAGGGAAACAGAAAACACGTTACGTAAATTTTGAGCAAACTGTAACGAACACTAACACGAATAGCCTTCCCCAGACAACTGCTGCTTCATACACAAGTTCCATTAACAACCGTAGAAGCCGTGAGCAACCTGTCCCTAACACTGTGTCTAAAACATCAGCGTGGTGACCTGGTCTCACTGCCTACGTTTCTGCCCCAAGGGTTCCTCCTGCCTACCTTTTTCCTGATCCAAACTTCCTGCACTCAGGTACCCTACTCTCTTATAAAGACAAGGGCAGTGTTTCACACTCTGGCCAGGGTATTTATGAATCTCAGACATAAGGCAAGTCTGACCCTTGCTGTGGAATAGTACCTAGAACCTCTAACCAGCGGTGAGCATGTCATCATCATTCTATTGAACCCACAGAACTAAGTCTAGAAATTTCCACTGAAACAAGGAAGGATGAGGATGGTGAATGTAGAGAGTCAGCTTCATGGACCACTCTCCCTACTGAAGGCAGGGAAAGAGAGATCTTGACTGGACAGTCAGTTTCATGGATTGCCTCCTGGATTTGGATCTTATGCAGACAGTAGACAGCTCCATGATAGGAAATTTACCAGAAAGCAGGTTTCTGGGGGAGCCTCTAGTGACACCTTCTTTAATTTCCAAAGACTTTCTTGACTCCCACTCCTTTCTGAACCTTTCTAGGGAGCCAGGTGGTACTTTCCCGAAAATAAAAATGGAGTGGCGGGGCATCTGGGACAGGCTAACTACAAGTTTTGTTCCATGAGGGTCCCTGATCCACTGAGGCTGTTAGTGCTGTGGTGTCTTAGTCAGGGGAAGGGGTTTGCTAGTCTTTATTGCAAGGGCTGAACTGCACGGTTTTATTTGTTTAGTAAAAGTTGCACAAAGGAGAATTTGTAACCTCTCTGTAATCCAGACACAAAACACTTTTCCTTTCAAGACTTAAAACAACTTAGAGAAACAAGACAAACATCTATGGCCATAAAATAGTATTCGCACAAAGGCCGTACTGATGGTCTCGCACAAGTGGCCCAGAATCTTGGGAAGAAAGTGGCCAGTGAAAAGATGCATGGCTAGAAGAAGTCTTCTTGAAATGATGGGCGTGAGATTGACTCTGAAGAGGCAGCTTTTGATACATGGCACAGGTACGTCCTGGAACACAGTAGTGTCGACAAATGTTAGAAGTTGTCCTGCGCATGGCCTACTGAAGCAAAGAGAAGAGCCCATAGAAGTTGAGTCCTGGCGCCATCTAGAGTAAAAGGCAAGATTTTATTTTTTCCTCACCACAAACAGTGATCAGTAGTTGAGGTGATATATTACTCAAAATTGACCGTGATATAATATATGGATGGATCAAAGCAGCACACTAACCATAGAATTATGCACCACATGACAAAATTCTGAAATCTAAAACAGCATTCATTTTTAAAACCTCTAAAAGACATCCTTCTCCAAGGTCTAGCCTGCTGAGACTGGTTGATCTTCTTCCCCATAGGCCCTCTCCAAGCATTACATCCAGTGCCCTAGCCTAGTCTGCCTACCCCTGTCTGTGCCACAGCCAGCTCCCTCCAGGATGTGTCCTGCCTGACACTGACCCACAGGACCCACCGATGGCACATACATTCTCTCCACCCTGTGAGATGCTTCATATCCTCCTCCAGGCTACAGCCAGGTAACTCTGCCTAACCTTCCCCTCCCTTGCCTCCCCATCTCCAGATCTGCTCCCTCACTCCAGGCTTGGACTAGAATGCACATCCTGCATGCCATCCCACTTCCCTGTGTTCACCTGACCTCATTCAACCTAAGCTATTTACAACTTCTAGACCTACCCCATTCACATGCTCAATTCTGCCCCCAACAAGCTCTATCCGTATTAGACACAGAATTAATGGGCAATAATGGCACATGCCTTCAGTACCAGCACTCAGGAGGTAGAGGCAGGAGGATCTCTGTGAGTTCGAGGCCAGCATGGTCTACAAGAGCTAGTTCCAAGATAGGATGCAAAGTTACACAGAAATCCTGTCACAAAAAAAGACAAAACAGACACAGAACTAACAACAATAATAACAAATCCACATTCCAAGATCTCACTGGAAACATAAAAAATTATATGAAAGATCAGACCAGAATCTCCTCTCCAAAACCTACAAATCCTTTAGAAATGTTTACTCATGAATATTATCTAAATGAATCTCATGATAGAAAATTTTAAGAAAAATCATAAACTTCAACAAAGAATTTGAGGAGTTTAAAAAAGACCCAAGGAAACAACTCAATGAAATTAAATGAGAAAAAATCTTAAAGAGAATAAACACCTAAATGATACTTGAGAAAATACAAATATACAGTTGATGGAAATGATGAAGACAATTCAGAATCTGAAGACAAAATTCTATAAATAGTTTGAATCATTGAAGAAGACTCAAATGAGATTAAGATAGAATTGACGAAACAGATAACCCAACTAGAAAATTCAAAAGCAAAGCATATAAGTGAAACAAATCAAGCAGAAAGTAGAATATCAGTACTTAAAGATAAAAGAGGATCTCGAGGAAAAAATATTAAAACACAGGAGAGAAATGTACATGAAATGTGGGACACCACAAATAAAATCATAGAAGAAAACTTCCCAAAACTATGAAATGACACACTCATACAGAGCACCTAATTGACAAGACCAGAAAAGAATAATCTCCAGAGCATATAATAATTAAAACATCAAGATGCAGGACAAAGACAGTGTATTGAATGACACCAGAGGAAAAACTCAAATCATAAATAAAGGAAAACACATAAGAATGAGTGTTGATTTCTCAATGGAATCTTTGAGAGCCAGAAGAGCCTGGAACAAAGCATTGAAAGTCCTAAAAGACTACCCCAGCCAACCTAGACTAATGCACCCAGCAAAATTATCTTATATAGCTGGAGAAGAAAGAAAGCTTTCCACAATATAAATAGCCTAAAAATATTTATATTCAACAAGTCAAACCTAAAGAAAATATAGGGCGCAGTATTCCAGACTGAAGAAGAAGCATGAGCCTAGCCAAGAGACTGAGAAGAGACAGGTAGCTATTAGAACTAAAACACGAAGTGTCATTGAGGACACCAACAACCAAAACAAAGATCGACAACAACCACAATGAACACGCACATTTCAGTAATAACTTTAACTATAAATGACCTCAATCCCCCAATCAAAAGACACAGACTGGCTGAATGATTCAAGAAACAAAATCTACCAATCTGTTATCTGGAAGAAATACATCTTAGCTTTACTGATAGGCACTTCCTTCAAGGAAAAAAGGATGGAATCAGTCTCTGTAAAGTAAACCAAAGCCTGTCTGCCTTCTTCTGAAATGCATGCCGGAGAATGGTGGAGTTTGCTCTGTCTAATAGCTGGGGGTTGGCATTATACAAAAGACCAAGACAACTGCGAAGAGAGGAGCCATTCAGTCTCAAAAATTACAGTTTATAGCCCATTATGGTGAAAACTGCCCAGAGAGTAGAAGAAAGATAAATCTTAACACTGTACCTTGTGTCTTCCACTTTAATTACGTTTCTTTCCATGGTGTCACTCTTTGCTTTCCCTGAATATTGTGTTAATTTGTTCCATGAGCTGATTGAGAACATATATACGTGAAGCTTTGTGTGAATAATTACATGAGCTTTTTGAAAGAATAAATGCATTTAGCTAAATAAGGCTAATTCAAATATTAAGGAGCCAGCTCTTACAAATGCCAGGTCTGTCTACAGCAACCTGGCAGTTTAATTCTTCTCCTTTGTCTTTCTGGCCTCACTACACATAAATGGTTCTCAGAGTGGGAGAGAAAAATTGCTTCCTGGTGTCTGTTTTAAATCTGGTTTTTATCTGCATTGTGTGTCTGACTTTGTCCTCATATTTGTTTTACAACAAAAACAAAGAGGAAAGATATCAACCATGTCCCCCCAAGTTTATATAAGTCCCCTTTTGTTGTTGATAATAAAAGCAGTTCTGTTTTATGACGTTGAGCTCATCCATAGTCTACAAACATCCAGTTCCCTCATTTGCTTCCAGTCTCTTTTGGGTGTAAATGAAGGATGAGTCAAGGTCTGGAATAGTTGTTGACTGTGATCTGTCTGTGGGTCCACAGACGCCTCTCATCACCTACTCATCCCTTGAATTCATAGTTGGATCAGTGACAGACAGTGTGATCAGTGGTGTTTTCTATGCCCTGCCTTTATTACTAGCCTTCGAGAAAAATCACACCTCTGCATGTAACATAAAACCCCAAGTGTGAGACAACCCAAGTCTCCTCCCATTTCTCTACCTGATACTATTCAGAGAGAGAAAAAAGATGAATAAGAGGTCAAAATGAAGCTGTAAATGTAAAAGATTATATAAAATAATGTTGGTTTTATCAATTCAACTGTATACCTATTTTAAATTTTTTTATCTAAACTAAGATTGCAATTCAAGATCTTTTAATTTTGCACACTTGTACTTTGCAAATTGACTTTATTTAACTTTGTAATGTGTATCTTTAATTTAGGTATATTTTGACCTTTTATTTTATTTATTTATTTTTTTTATTAAAAATTTCCACCTCCTCCCCTCCTCCCAT